>JACCGJ010025406.1:0-51668 GCA_013407085.1 Atriophallophorus winterbourni | reverse complement strand
GCACGGTTAGACGAAATCTCACGTTCGCGTGCTAATTGGCGCTAGTGCCACAGCGGCAGTCAATTCCACGCCGTGGTTGGTAATTCAAGGACAATCACGTTTCAAAGGAAGCGTCAAATTAAACAAATCTACAAACTGGTGGAAGGATAGCAAGAAATAAACATAAGGTTTCAAGGATCCAAGGATTTAAGGATATATGGTTATAAAAAAGTTAATACTTTACAACACCACAGGATTACGGTATAAAAAAATTAAAATAGTATAAAAGCAATAGAGAATATCAAATGTAAGGCTCACGAATTATGTTCGTTTGCAAGTGCAAGTCCAATTTCGCTTTAAAAATCGCCAGGCAAAGAGAGTCCACTACATGTTGGTATAGGGAATTCCAAAGAACTATAGCCGACAATCAATACGGGAACTTGGAACATAAAGGGATAAGGTATGACCGCGTGTCATTTTTCCATCACACACATCAAGCAAGTGTTTTAGTGGATGTCCTTTGGTATGCACAATTCTATAGGTCATAATAATATCTCGTCGTATCCCACTTTTGGTAAAGTCATATAGACCGTGACGTCGCAATCTTTCGGTATATGGGACATTGCGAAGACCCATCACTATCTTTGTTGCTCTATGATAGATTTTATCGAAGAGAGCAATATCTTTTGGCAACCAAGGAGCCCAGACCTCTACCGCATACTCCATCGTATGGCGAAGGTAGACATTCATTATCCTTAGTAACGTTAACAGAGGAAATCTTACAAATATTCTTCGAAAGATATCTAACAATCTGTTGGTCCGTCGATATATATTCTGGCAGTGCACCGTGCTCTTCAGGTTAGCGCTAACCCACACTCCAAGATCTTTTTCTAACGAGCTCCATGCTAGGTTTTCAGTGCCCAATCGATATGTCTAAGGAACATTCTTGCCAAAATGGAGCATCTTGCATTTCTGTATGTTGAATGACATGTCACTCATGGCCGCCCAATTCGACACGCTGTCCAAATCCATTTGAAGTTTCTCACAATCCTTTGCAGAACTAATTGGCGTCCAAATCTTCATATCATCCGCGAACAGGACCATTTTGGACAATATGAATGGGAGGTGTAAATTGTTTGTGTCCAACAAAAAAAGGAGCTGGCCTAGCACAGATCCTTGTGGGACTCCACTGGTGGTTTGAACGTTTGGGATAGCACTCCGTTAACTTTAAATCAGTCCTATAAAGTTGGCTACTTAAAGCATTTGGACAGAGAGATATGAGGAATGTGTGGTTTTAATCCGCTTCCAATATAGGCCGTTATATCCCTTATTTTATCTACGCATGCCTCATTATTCGACTGTACTTCCGGTCAAATGATAACAAAATCACATTTTTTTGAATTCAACTTCAATTTGCTCAACTAATTTCAATCGATAGTGAAATGCGGAGAGCGAACCTCATTTCTGCATGTTTTGTTTTTTGGGTTCTTGGTTTTCTCGGTTTAGTCTAATAGTGGGATTCTGTTCGGTAAAATATGGATTTTTAGCGTGGTACGAGATATAAATCTTGTAAATCGAAAATGACGGCTTATTTGTGTGGAGCATTTGATCGGGCTGCATGAAATTGTCAATTCAGTACACCGCTCATATCGAAGAGAAGCGTAGGCCTATCATCTAAGGAATTTGTATCAGTTTTTAACCAATGAGTCCCTTTAGAAACCGGATCCGATGTTGGCAAGTTGCTGGATTCTTAACCCAATCAATAAAATGTAACGCGACATTTTTAATCACATAAACAGAAATCAATATGCACTGGTAAATCATCCTTACACACCCCATTTTTCCACCCTGGCAAAGCACAAAAATACAATTGAGGTGATCAGCTCTTTGTGCTATCCTAAATTCACGTATGTACATATAAACCTCACGCCGTACGACATGCTCAGTTTACCAGCATTATTCGACAAAGTCCTCATACTAAGATAGTTTGAACTTTATCCCTGATTCAGTATACAGCGGTTTTATCGCTCCTATCTGATGAGCGCAAAACCGAATGTTTAATGTGTATCTATGCCAAAACGCGATCACAACTTACAGATTTCCACAGCCGGAGATAAATTTTCCCTTCAATTGACCTTATTTGTTTCGTCGTATGTGCACACTACTAAGCAAATAATGATTCAAAACAACCATTTGGTTTACGGGGGATTTCTAATCATAAACTCAAAAATATTTTTAAAACCATTTTTCTGGCTTCATAATTAGATATCTGCTACCGAACATTTCATCACTTCCTTTAAAACACTGAATATAAACCAGCGTATTTGTGTTTCATTTAGATTTTAAAACAATCGGTTTTCTCCTCCAGGAAATTGAAAATTAGGCAATAATGTGAGTCCGAAAAAACTTTAATTACGCTCGGGAATCATTTGGGTGCATTAATATACTCTTTAGGATCATTAAATTACACTCAATTAGGAAAAGTCATAGAAGCTTGAGAATAACGTGAGAAGGTAGCGAAAAAACAATGTTCCTAATTATTATATTTATCCCATGCGCTTTGATCTGGCCTCGTTGTGGTGAAATATTGTAGAAGGTTTAAAGAGGACTAGAGCTGTCGAATCAAATGAAGATCACCACCGTACAGTAGCAAAACGCAAGGGCATGGATCGTCGTAATTTTCAACGGTTAGGCCGTAGTTGTTCCAAGCACGAACATTCAAACCATAGAGAACATAAAATTTCCTTCTAGTCCTTCACCTTGTCATGCTTTTTTGTGACATCAATTAAAATGATTCTGAGAGCCCGACTTCAATGTGAGAGAAACATTTCGGAAACGGGAGGTTGTTCCCGAGAATGACAAACCTTGTCTAACTAATTTGCGGAGATGTTTGGACGACTGGACTAGTGTAGTGGACGCTGGAGGCAGTATTCATGCATGCTACCTAGACATTTCTAAAGCTTTTGACAGAGTTGATCACAACTTACTGCTGAACAAGCTAAAGAAACACGGTATTGCTGGAGGACTGTATGATTTGTTGCGAGACTATCTCAGCAAAAGACACATACGGGTTCGAGTTGACGGTATACTATCGAAGGAAATCGACGTCACTAGCGGTGTTTCACAGGGATCCGTGGTTGGACCGATACTGTTTCTGATCTATATGAATGACCTGTCAACACCACGTGGCAGTAAGATGGTTCTGTTCGCGGATGACATAAAAATATGGAAAAAAATCAGCACTGCCGAGGATTGAAGTGTGCTTCAAAGTGACTTGGATGCTGTGCAAATGTGGTTATCTGAAAATAACCTACCGCTAAACATGCAGAAGTCTCAAATCATGCACATTGGTCGTGTGCTAAGCTTTTCTCATTCATACAAGCTTGGCAACAATATCCTGGAGTACACCAAAGAAGAAAAAGACCTGGGTGTCTGGATTTGCGGTAGCCTGAAAAATGGTCTACAATGCGAAGCCGTTTACAAACGCGCGTCTCGGATGCTCGGTGTGTTAAGGCGGATATTCGGACGTTTTTCCCAGAGCTGTTTTTCTCTGATGATGAACACGTACATACACCAGCTTACTGATTACGCTTCACAAGCCTGGAGTCCATGGCTTCAATAAGACATTTCACTATTGGATCGCATATATCACAGAGCCTCAGAGTTGGTCATTGGGCTCGAAAACCTACCATTCGCTGACCGACTAAGTAAACTGAAGCTGACGACACTTGCACAAAGGAGACTGCGAGCCGACCTCCTCCTCACATTCAAAATCCTTAACAGTGTTTCCCACCCTTTGGATATACTATTTCACCGACGAACATCCAGCAACAACCGCGGTCACAACTGCAAGTTGGAAATACCCCACTCCAATCAGAACTGTCGCAGGTATTTTTATTCTGTGCGTATTTGTTTCGCTTGGAATTCCCTGCCAGCCAATTTGGTAAGCTCAAACACTTTTTCTATATTTAAATTAAAACTAGACGATTTCCTGAGAGCCAATCCAAATTATGCCCCGAACTATTTATAGTCTATCGTTACCAGAATTATTTTGATTTTGAAATTTTTCTACACACATATACACATATACAATTGTACCTATAGTTCAACTGAATGTTTATTGTAAAGTAATTGCTTTTTCAACCATGAAATCTTGAATCTTGAATCTTTAAACCTGAAACCTGAACCAGGCTCAAAATTATAATAAAAGCTTACATTTGCTTTTTAACAATGGGGAATTTCGTTGCTAAACCTTACAATTTTTTTAATTTTTATACGAAATATACATTGTAACTAATAAATTAAAAGTGATATTTCAGTTCAGTTTGCGAAAATCTTTATTCAATAGGCGAACACAATAATATTTAGAATTCATCGACTAATTAATGTTCAACCACATGAATGGGTTAATGGATTATAATAATTCGAACGGCAACATTGTTTTGTGTTTCACAAATCTAGCCAAAATTCTGCGCGGATTTTGAACTCCGATGTTTGACTATTCACGTAATGCTGCAAGTGCTTTTGAGGAACAATAAATTATTACAAATATTCCTTCCTGATGCCGCATTTTTTCAACTGCTATTGTCACGCAATTGTATAATCTCAGCTTACATGCAGAAATAAATCACCACTATGGAAAATAGGGCTGATTAGTCATATTTAAATTGTGGTAACCTTTTAGATAGAGAGAATTATAGATCAGGAACATTATTTCCGTTCATCTTTATTTTATTTGCGCGCATTGTGATCACGCGCACATGAGAACATTTAGAACACCAATTTACTCTGACGGCAGCACAAAACAGTTTTCGAGAGAATGGATTGTATTTACCTAACCTTCTTATGAATGTGGAAGATGAGGCCAAGGATTGCATTCGATTGAAACATGACATTTTAATCGAAAGGCTTGAAGCTTGTGGTATAAAGGAAATGGTGCCAAATTGTTTGACTGACTTACTGATAGACGCTCACAATTCGCATGTGAAGTACTCATTGCAGCAGAATAGACTTCAAAAGCAGAGTTCCAAATGGCTCGGTGCTTGGACCTTTTTACTTCTTGATGTATTTGATGATGTAATGGCGGATATCGGGTATAATTTGGTACTTTTTGCAGATTATAATAAAATATGAAATCGGTATAAGTTAATTAACAAATGTATGGCATTACAGCGAGATATATGCAACTCATACCGTATGTCCGAACAAATCAGTTGCCATTAATCTTTCAAAATCAAAAAATACTTCAGCTTGTCTGATCCCTGCACCATGCTTATCAAGTTAGTATGCAACATCTCGTTTGGTCTACCACAGTAAAAGTTCCGCTTCTCTGGAGGTCGTGTAACCCAGTGAGAATTGCTGCACAGTGCCTAAAGAAGCTTGCCATATATTGGGTCTACTAAAAAGGATATTTAAGAGTTTAATGCCCAAAACAATATATCTGATACTTAATACATATGAGCGTCCTGTTATTGAATTTTCCATCCAAGAATTGGCAGCAAGGCTGTGGAAGGATATTGACCTCCTGACAGGAAGTACGAAGATGTTGGTCTCACGGATGAAATTCGTGTGGCGCGTGGAAGCATCCCATAGAAAATTGTTCATGAGTGGTGTCTGATAAATTCTTGCACAATATGCATGAGATTATAAAAAAGCTTTTGGTGAAACATTGGATTAATGTTTTATATGCCATATAAGACATATAAATTGAACATATGCAAACTTGTTTACGGACGACCTTCATGATCAACGACCGCCGAACTAGCTCACTGAACCTAATCTTACTGTCTCCACCTGATGCCGGCAAACAGCCAGAAACCGCTAGTTCTGTGTAAGTGGGGGTATGTGAAAAACACATTTGGCATTACCTCAGCAATCGATTGGAATATGTTTGGGACCGATCGTGTATGCATTATCTCTGTTTCGCGAATTTTTTTGTTTACTGGATATTGATCTGCGTCATTGTTTGGTTGGTTAGCAGCGGTTAGCTCAGTCAAAAATTATTCTCTGATAAAGTAAAACGTGATGCTCTTAAACGTTCAATCAATAGAGAGCTATTGCGTGAAATGTTATTCTTGTGTGGCTAAAGTGATAAATACTTGGCCAAGGTTTAGCTTTAGGCGAGATTATTTTGCTATTGTGTTCACCGAGCGCTAGCACACATTGTGATAGAGGTGGGTGTGAGAAAGTTGTGCCGGACATTGAATGGACGTTTAACCAGCATTGTGTCGGTCATATCAAAAGATCAGTTATTGTGTACGAAGTTATTTCGCTTACCGAGAAGACTTTCTTTTCATGAATTTGGATTCCCGATCGGTCTGAAATATATTCAAATAACTTACCGAGAATATTGTGTTAACATTTACTGATTGGGTTAGGCTTCAACAAAATGGTGGTGTTATTTCTGTACAACAATGAAGAGGAGATTTGATTTAATTTGTGAAAATGGTTGGAACGCTCAAAATATTTTATTTTAAGACTTTTTTGTTACTCATTCTTCTGTTAATTAGAAGCTTATGGATCGCGAAGTATCTCTACCATTAATAGATATTTTACAGAATGATGCCCAGATGGTGATCGCCGAGCTTGTGTAGTTGTTCTTGGACTTTTCGTCATCAAGCTAGATGACATCATCAGCAGAACTTCTTTTAAAGTGACTTATAATTGATATTCATCATTGGAATTCACCAATCACCGAGAGTGATGGCGAACGAACAGACGAAACTTATAAAAACTAATGAATACCAATAATAAGTCACTTCGAAAGAAGTTCTGCTGATTATGTCATCTAGCTTGATGACGAAAAGTCTAACAACTACTACACAAGTTCGGGAAAACATCACCTGAACAACATCCACATCCGGAGCTACCTATAGTTTTCTCTATTCCTGAACAGTTTGAGATATCAACGCCTGGTCTTTTTCAAAAGGATTTTTTGATGATCAGAAGAGGAATCAAATTAATTTCAAGATTGAGCTCTTCCTCTACCGAGTTAATTCGTGATAACATCGTCGAACGCCACTTTCGTGAATGTGACAGATTGGTCATAGTCATATCGTCTGATAATGCACACCCACTGCATGAGGTCCTTATGGCTTGCAGATCGTTCCCAGCTACGCGTAGTCAACATATCGTCCCGTATGCAAGAACTGAGAAATTCAAAAATTCTTTTATTCCTTCCTGGCTCGATATTTGGTTGATCATACAAAAGTTATTCTCGATTTGAGGAAGAAACTGACAGTATAATAACTGAAGTGGGATCATCCTTATTTGACGTCTTATTTTTTTAAATATACATTTTATTACGTGTGGTTGAATTAATTGTATCGCTGAAAATTCGTGTACTCGAATAAAGCCATGTTTCTTCTTTCTTCTTCTTCTTCTAAGAACGTCAGACGCTGTGAAAGCGGAAGAACATATTCTACATTCAACATTCAAGATTTATGGTTGAAAAAGCAAGTAACTTAACAAAAACCACAGAGTGGAACTATAGGAACAATTATATATATTGTCACCTGAACAATTCACATGCAACTGTTCTGATTTTGCGGGTTTGCATTTGTTGTCATCGGACGTCTTGTCGCTTTCTGGATAATTGTTATTTTCAAGAGAGAAAATTTGGAAGACTTCCGCGTAACCTCCAAGCTTATGTGCCAAATGCGTGAAATTAGTGTTGTGTTTGTCGCATAAAAATTGAAATATTATGCTGAAACAAACTTAAGTTGGTTTTAATATTTGCACATTCGGGTTGAACAGTGTCTATGGGCAGATCGTTGCCAACAGATTATGATTCCACCTAAATGTTTTGAGCACGAAATAATGTCGACAACAGCAGGTGTAGATTGTCCCACTTTTACAAACTGAATTATAAAAATTCACATTAGAAGGTACTCAATGGAAGCACTCGAACATATACAGTTATAATTATATTTCTACCTAATATTGACTTCCACGCATCTAATCGTCTAAAGTACCATTCTTTTCAACTGAAATTACTACTACACTCAGTGAATTTATTATCAGAATCTGATTCTTTTCCGCATACGTTTGGGAGAAAACGCCTTTCAATCTAACGTTAACTTCTGTTGCTTTTTACATAATCAAATTATTTATGTTTAAAATGAAATCAAATATAACCACAGATTTTTACGCACGTCAGCTGGCTGTTCATTACTGTATCCGGAGGTCACAACGTATCCAATCTCGTATTTCTTTAGCATGCGTTCTCCGACTGATTGACAATCGTGTTGTGCTCGTTTCATTAATAATGACCAAAAATTTAAAGGTTACAACATTCCATTTTGCCGCACCCCCAAGGAGAACGCCTTGATCTTCACCGCCCGACGGTGCCTCGCAACGGCATTATCATTCTGTTCTGACGGCGCACGTTGGGATTAAGCTTTGTATCCCGCTGCGATAGTCAAGTCCAGTTACACCGAGCCTTCAAGGGAATAAAAACAGATTCACAGTTGGTGTTCTCTTTATACGAGTGTAATTTGAATATCGTAACGGTTCGTTTGGCTCTATTTCATCGCATATATTGTGTGAATCACCATAACTAATAAGAAACCAAATGTAAAATAGTTATATTGGTATTCCTATGCTAACAGATTCGTTGAACTGTTAACTGTGAATAGATAAATGACTTTTGCTTGAAGTCAGAATATATAAATGCGTAGTTGATGACTTCCGAATGAAAGCTTGTTATTTATTAACATACGTTTTCAGCACACACACAGACATCTGTTTGTAGCATAGATTTGAAAGCTACACGCCCAATTGATCGTACATCAGTTTACATTGATTAAGCTTTTCAGTACTAAATGCTTATTGATATGCTTCATGTTAAATCCCCTGCTGTTACATAAGGGTATCAACACGATTTCTCCCTTTGTTTATTTATTATGCTACACTGCATGAGTTGTTTTCATGCCAGACCCATGTTCTGCATATCTTTCTCGACACATCAGTACCAAGATTTTTCCACGTCTTCTTGATTCCGCTTGCTGTTCAAAGGATATCATGCTAGACATTTATTATAGATGTTTCTAGTATTCCACATCATGTTATGAACAATGCAACACAAGCCTTAATGGAGTTCTCCGTGGGTCCTTGCACAACGCGCGGCCATAAATCTCCGTTCTTTAAGGTCATGAACAATTACATATATAACAAAATCGGAAGTACCGTGTCCATTTAATGCGCTTGTGTCATGAAACCACAGTTCTTGAATAAGCTTAAATTTGCAATAATGCGTCTGAATTATGTGTCATTTACATCTTCAAATCCCGAAATGGTGAACCTATTTTGACTAATATGGGCTCTCTATTCCTGCGAACACCACGCACTGTCAATCATCCACTTGGTTCATCAAGGGATGTTTATTTTATAGAATTTTTTCACGTCTTTTTGTTTGTCCTTGTGTTTTGGCACACGTCTTGTGGGGAAAACACAGAGAACGGGCCGTGAAGCATAAAACCAAAATAGCAAGCGTGCTAAATATGCAGCACAATGGTGGATAGGAAACGCTGAGAAATGCTTATCAGTTGAGTGACAGTGGAATCGTTAACTAGCATTATTAATTCTGTCTGTACGGGCATAAAAAATGTGAGTAAGCAAATGAATTTTCAGAAGCTGGTTTGACTAAAGCGAATATTTCAACGTTAAAATGGGAAGGTATTGGTCTCTAGATGATTTATTTATGCTTCATTCAAAAAAATACGTAGAGTAACTTTAAAACGAATAGAAATGTGCACTTTGACCTCTGAATAGATGCAAATTAACTAGATGATTCAAACAAACTGAATATACGTTGGTTCAAAGGGAAAGAAAAATTCAATCGGTGGACGGAAAGTTTTTAGTTGTGTCAACAAAGTAAGCGAAGAACATCCTTCTCGATATTTCACATAAACCATATTCTTGAAAGCACTTACAAGGAGATGGACTATGATGTGTGGGTGAGCAGCACGTTGAAACCGTTACATAACGCCACAGCGGTCTATTAAAACACGTCACGAGTACTGCTTCTGCTAAAACGCGTGTTCGGGAGTTTCACGAAGCAAACCGTTCATCGAATCATTAATACGTACCATGGAGTATGCGGTTAAGTCTCGGTCACCCTGGCTACAAAAGGACATCAGCCTCTTGCAGAGAATATATCATCGGACCACCAAGCTCGTAGGCGGTTTAAAGCACAAACAATACGAAGATCGTATTACAAGTCTCAATCTCTTCGACTCTCGCTACCGCCGTCTTAGAGGTGATTTGATTCTTATGTTCAATATACTGCATACCATCAACCATCCCATAAATAAACTTTTCGCACGACTATCACCCAGAACCAGCCGGATTCACGACTATACAGTACTTATTCCCGACTCAAGACTACACTGTCGAAGGTATTTTTATTCTGTACTTGTATGCTTTACTTGGAACGCCCTACCTTGTAATGTTGCACATTCAAATCGAATTTGGACAATTTCACGTCGAACAATCCAAACATTGAACCTATATATTTTACACCATAAAAGCTTTGAACTCCGAAAACAGTTTCTGTCCTATGGATTTTTACTTGATTCCTTAACTGCTCAGTAAGCAAACAAATCCCGTTTTACTACTCATGTTATTCGTAATTGCCATATTATTCTGTGGTTTCGTTAAGCTTTTTGCATTTTGGACCATAACATTGAATTGAATTGAATTGAACCTGCACAATACCCGCATGAAAAAAAGAGAAATTGATCAACCAATGAATCCTTGAACAAAAATCAATAGCAATTGTTATTGCCTAATCTGGTTTGATTGTTATCGTTGCTGATCAAGTGTCTGGGAGATCACGAACTGATTGTTCGTGGACTAAGATCACAATCAGATGAATGCTACCATAATACTGCAACGTTCCACAAGGATCGTGGATTTTAACGGTCGATAATTGGCGAAGATTTTTGTTCCTCATCATGGCGCAATATCTCGTAGGCTCAGTGCCTATTGCCGGATACTTTCGCACGAGGCTGTATGGTGAGATGATTACACTGGCGTGACAGGTTGCAGGGCTCTCACAGTTGTTACTCTGACTATTGTGGAACCCGAAAAATCTGCATTTGAAGGAGCGGATTTGTGTAGTTCACATTTATCAGGTAGGGATGGTGTGAACAAGATCCGCGTAATTTGAAACAGTGGAGATATAGTGAACAACGCGTGAACTTGCAGCCACTGTTGGATAAGGTTGGCAAAATAAACCTGAACCATTTAAACAGAATTAATTCATATGAGTTATATAAGGCAATAAGCTATGGTTCTATCACTTATTTCTCTATTGGTCAAACGGTTCAATGAAACTTTATAGTTGGAGTAAAGTAAACCCCAGCGGTCGTTCTACGACTTCAATTTTCGATAAAACTTACATCTTTCATGATGCTCGTACTTACTCTAATTTGAGAATTTTTCCATGCATCCTTTCTAATAAACCAACATTCCGTAGCGTTCCACTGTCAAACAGAATTGCGACAGCTGTGACAGTTGATTCGCAGAAAATGTCGTGTCACGTACAGTTTTGTTTGTATTCGTCCGAACTTGAAGGACAAATAAGACGATAAACGTCAACGTTGAATGATTCATCTAAGAAAAAGTGGCGAGTGACAATGTCCCGATCACATTTGGATTATTAAACACGAGCGGATTTCGAAGCGTACTTTAGTTGGAATGCATCAGCGATGCTGTCAACTCTCGTTCAATTGAATGCAAATGATATTTACGTGATGATCACCGATTCACGTTAACAGATTCATTCTACAAATCGGTAAATTCTTGATTAGAAGTATCAGCTTATTTTAACGGTACATATATACTTCATTTTTATTCATTTGTTGGTTTAACTGAGTCATGTGTAGCATGATGTATCGAAATTAAAATTTTGAAATTGCACAAATTCCATAATGTTTGTGTTAATGAGCCAATGACATTTATGAGTAATTTGTTTCGGATTTTTTCTCAGCTTCATAACATTCACACGATTCGATTAATTTATAATATATAATAAGGATAATTCCCAATTGAATCACTCCTAGAGATGATATTACAGTCGATTCTTCTTCTGGATGACCAGCAAGAGAAACCAAATTTGTAATTATTTTACGCGAAGTTATAAAATTGGTTAACGCTTAGCATGAACTTGAGTGGGAAATCTACCAGCTAAAATGTTCAAAATCTCATTTGCTACTCCGTTTCTTTGCACTCTAAATGTAATTACGTGTATTTTTAAGGAGTCGTAATGCGAGTTTGATTCGAACTTTCCAACCAATGAATGAACGAGGAAGCAATCCTTCTTACTGGTTGAATAAAAGTTTTAGTTTCGGAATTTTGCATCAGTTTTGTGCAAACGATTGCTGAAATTTTTCCGGTTCACTGTGCGCGGGTTTTATCAGTTCACTGATAATAGTGGTTACAACTTTACTCCATGCACACATTTTTTAACTGTATTCATCTTTTGTAACCCAGGTCCGTTTTTCCAAAACATTTAATCATCTGAAATGGCTATTGTTTCAATTATACAATTAAGTTTAAACTCTTTAATTTGCTTAGTATTTAGAACGGATTTTTGTAATATCGATGACCCATGTACGCTGGCGATTTTTGTCTGATCTTGATCTTCATTTGGTGCTTGATCTTATTTCAATTATGTTGAGAATCAAATGGCATGAAATTTACGCATCATTTCTTCTCAAAAATACGTGTATCTAAACAAAGTTATACTTGAATGCCACTGTTAATAGGGTTCGTACAACGAACCACGGTGTTCAAACACTGAATCCCATAGTGATTCCTGGTCAAGCACTCCAGGCGCGCATGGATGAAAAAAATAATGAGTTTCTCACATCCCCCGCACTTGCACACCACTACCGGGTTCGGCTGTTTGCTGCCATCAGGTGGAGACAGTAAGGTAAGGCTCAGTTAGCCTTGAAACAGTGGATTAGTGCTAAAAAAGTTATATCTGACTGCCAGAAGCCGGTAGTGGTGTGTAAGTGAGGGGTGTAAGCAGCACATTGATTTGGTCATCGATGAGTGTCTTGAGTTTTTGACCGGGATTCACTGTGTGATTCTGTGTTTGAACACCGTGATTCGTTGTAACAATGGCATTCAATTATAATGTTGTTTACCACTTATCCACTGTTTCAAGGCTCACTAAACCTAATCTCACTGCATCCATCTAATGACGGCAAGCAACCAGAATCCGGTAGTGATATGTAAATGCCAGGGGATCTAAGAAACAAATTGTATCTATTTTTCCCTGTTCAAATATTTTGTGGATAATTCAAAGAAACCGCGTAAAATGTATCTTAAATAACGAATAAAATTTTGTTGATTTCTGATATGTTTCAATGTTATTCAATGTACCCGAATAATATGTAACGGATTTCCAACTAAAAAAATGAAATAAGTTCGGAACTAGAACGAAAAATTTTGTGCCCGTTTATCATACGTAATGTTCAAAAGATAAGCAACTTGTTTATTGTGAACTTTGCAGATCTGGCTGGCATATTTAGTCAACTGCTGATATTCAACCAAATATACTGTCGAAAATAAAAATCAAATTATCGTTTCACATCAAATATACTTACACCGGCCAACATTTTTCTGGATGTTGACAGTCATCAGAGGGAGACAGTGAGTCTTTGAGCCGTGTATATTGGTAAGCACAGTTAAACGTGGAGCCATTGAAAATAGTTTTTGTACGAATAACGACAGAACCAAATGGCGATTTCGTGTAGTTTTAGCATGAATAACGACAGAACCAAAAAAGGCGATTTCGTGGAAAGCGCTAAAACTAATAATATTACTATTTAAAATGATCACTAACCCAGAATGAAATTGTGTGAGTTCTAAAGTTCTAATGTTATTTGGTTGTTTCGTAAATTTCCACTGTTTCATGAAACATTTGTTTCACAAAGACATTTTGATGTTCGGTAAATTGTTATATACCATTAGGAAGCCCCCGTTATGCATTACTAGATAAAAGTAATCGTTCGGGCCTAGATTATTCCTTCTGGTTTTAGCAACAGGATTTGGGTTTTTCTCATCGCTCGACACAAAGCAACCCATGGTCACAGGCAGCGTTTCTCATAAAGAATCGTTACTGGGAATAAACAATTGTGCTTCTGTGATTATAATGCTAAGGAAATAATTGGGTGAGTCCTGAAGAGAATCCTAGGCTTAAGATCCAGAATGACCTGCACACGATGAAGACAACGATTCGCATAGGTTGGCATTAAGAACGTGAAATCCATTGTTAAATGTTCATAAAAAACTGCGACTGTAGAGAAGAATCACTATAAAGTCCAATCGCATCGAGGAAATGAGGCTGTTGTTGGCCTACTTCGGTCGATTTCGACCATGAATATACATCACAATCACATGAATGTTCATGTTCTACAGCTTTTGGAATGACTAAACAGTCCGATTCGGAAGGAACAATCTCTCCCGCAGCGCTGGCCACGAAAGTCAGAACTCGGTTGTATTGCGTCAGTTGCACGCCGGTGGCGTGATCTGCGTTCAGCAGCCAAGAGCAGTATCTGCTCCTCTCCAGCTTGCAGACGACGTTTTACACAGTACCTCTAATGTGAGCGGTCGAACCCAAGTTTTTCCCAACTCGCTGGGTCAATGCCAAGAGCTTTCATATCTCTTTTCAAACGTCTTTGTACCGCAGGTGCGGTCTGCCCAATGTCGACTAACTAATTGCAACTCACCATAGAGTAGATCTTTCGGAATACGACCATTTTCCATTCTGTAGACATGACCAAGCCAGCGCAGGCGGCTGTTTGTACCGCCGAAGCGAGTACAATGAGGAAATTCAGCAAAAAATATTAAATAGTCAATGCCACCTGCGGGAGCCTATGCAAAAACCTAATATTTATTAATAACATAAGCAAATAGATTTATCTAGTTTTATAATAGACATTTTTGCCTATATTGAAAGCAATAACGATCGGTTTCATTAAACCACCTGTTCTGATGTTATCAATCCTGGTTGAACACAATTAAAACAAAAATATCAACCAACCAATAAAATTTTGGTTAATCAGAATATGTTATTTTCATTCTAAAACTCGGTAAACTTTGGAAATGGCTGTAGTCTGTTCAATGAAAATATTTTTTTCGATTATTTTGAACCAAAATTAAACAAATTCATTTATCATACGAACAAAAAATCATTCAGATTGGAATCGTCAAATGACTGGCGGTAACTTTGCATTATAACACTACTCGTTCAAGCACTGAACAGTAATACGGAAACAGACATTTTGGTAATTAGCGACCAACTGTGTACAATGAACACGAGATAAGTCGCAATCAAAATGTTAGGGTTTCATTTTTGGATTTTACGAATAATTTATAAGCAATACTTTTATTGTATAGCGTACTTTGTCTTTGGTCTACAAAACCCATGAGAAAATCTCGAAGTCTAGCAGCTATAAATGTTAGCGTACACCATGTCAATCAATGCTTGAAACTAAACAAATCAAAAATAGATTGCTAATGCATTGCTTCTGGTCTCTAAGACGATCTCAATACGAGCAAAACCCAACTATGGGTGCTTTTCTTTTGTTCACGGCGCGAAGGCCTTCATATTGTGGTAGTGAATGATGGACAGAAACAACTCATCGAAGAACTGATAAGATTGGTCACAGCGAGGTGCCAGAAAAGAAATTATAAGCCTAGATACAAGCGGGTGATTCATTCATAAATTTGGGCATTTTAACTGGCATTTGCTTTGCACACATATAACCATTTGGTGAGATTACTGTTAGATATTTTGCATTCTTGGCTTCCATTTAGACGCCAGTGATGCTATCTGGACCACACCCAAAAGTGTAAATAAAATTTTCACAGAAGGGTTATGATAATTCTTGATAGGGAAATTAATTTATATAACAATTTGCTAATGCGCAAAGCTGATCAGAATGCAGTCAGTTACATGTTTATTTTTCAAACAACCGAACAGCTTGTCAGGAAAAATTAAATACCAGTATGGAATTTTAATTATTCATCATCAAACGAAAATAATACAACGCTTATTAGTGCTATCTTGGAAAGCAGAAATGCAGTGACAATGAAGAGTATAGGAGGCAGGATTACAAGACAAAATGTTTGCAACCAATGGTTGTATTTAGGAAATTTATATTGACATATTTTGCTAATAATCCCTAGTGGCAAATTATTCATATTATTTTTAGTGAAAACTAGATTCAAGAATCATGATTCAAGATTGATGGTTAAAAAAGCAAATTGCTGTACAGTACCATAGGATATACGTATAAAAATTTAAAAAAATCGTTACCTGTATGATCATATCCATGTTCTTCATAGGTGGAACGAAATAATCCGCAATGGCGACACACACTGAGGGAAAAGAATCTTTGGATGGACAGTAGTTCCGTGCGTTAAAAAATATAGACATCAATAGGTAGGGGCCAACGCAGTAGTTCTCAACATAAGGTTTCGTAAAACTTTATACATGCTGTAGGTTTCGATGCAATAATAATGTATATAGTAACTGCCGCTAATGATGCACATATAGATACTACAAGAATATTTTCTCCTCGGACAGCAATGCTGGTCGCTTTTATAAATATCAGATATATTTGAAAGATTCGAAACTGCATGCTAAATTCCAAAAAGGAACCGGATTTCTCAATACAGCAGGCATTGCACCAAGGTTCAAATGTCACCAACTAATTTTTCACTATCAATTTTTCGTTAATGTAGTGTGAAAGAAGATTCGTGTTCAGGATATAGCCTTTAACGTTAGCTATACCAAAATATTTTCTTGATTGTTCATTGCTACGATAAGAACGAAAACTCCAATCATATAAAAAATTGAATGCGCTTTGAAGATAAATAGATGCATAGAAAAATTACTTATCCACGTTGTAAATTCCAGAAGAAAATAATCCTAACCGCGATGTTAATATTGATTGTAATAGAATCAACTCAATCTAGCTTTAATTAGTTGCAAATTCTCTTCTGAAAATTTATTTGAATATTTTGTTTGTGACTACTTGTGAGTACAAAATCCTTATAAATTTATTTTAAAAAATCATTTTATAAAGAACACCCTGTGGTACTTGAATGCCTCTTTATCGAGACTAGCATGTTTATTTAGCGTTAAATGGCTTACCACACAGGAAGCAAACCTTACATTAGTGCGACTTTTGTTTACAATATTCTTCTTGTGAACCGTCGTAGTAAACTTTCTGTATATTTCGAAGCATCTAGTAAAGATGTGTATTCGCAAGCATAAATACATATTCTCCACAACAAGCGCTTAATAATAATTGCCGTGTAACTCAATTGGTGTTAGCTTACACTGTATATAGATATAATACCTTCATAATCATTTATCATTCAGAAAATTTCGGTGGTTCCTTCACAAATGGTCGGGCATACAACGCTACTCCACGTGATCAGTAAAATGGCGGACGGTAACCCAGGAGGTAAAGCGTAGAATAAAATAAGGATGGTAGGGCATTTAAGGAATATCCAATGCAAAGGATATTAATTGATTATGCGCTTCATTCGGGTCCAGTCCGTCTGATTAGGACCGTCCTGATTTACTTCGTGAATAGTTGGAAGAATCGGAGAATGATTGGTTATCATCATTCAAAACGTTTCAAAAAGACCTTCACGAAACATCGCACACACATTATACTAACGGATTCGTACTGTTTGTTCAGTTAATCAGCTCTAAGAATGTTCGCCTGATTCATATACGTTTTTCACCGCTTTATCGAAATTTAGGAGCTGATTAGGCGTACTAGCTTATACTTATTGTCAGCTAATATGAAGAAGCCAGTCCTGAAGTGTATGAGTTCAAAGAATATGGGCAACTCTTTATATTTGTCCTGAAGGAAAAAGGGTTTCGAGCCCACATCACTTGCGCCTACAAACCTCGGTGCACAGGTTGTTTTTAATTGACCACCGATGCTGCAAATTGAGGTTTGATTGTAAAACTATGTAGTCGTTTCCAGAGTTTTATGTTATTCAATGTTTCACACTATCCGTTGTAAAAGAATCTCGTACCTTAGCAATTTCAGTAAAATAATATTTAACTGATTGTAAAAACCTGATCGCGACTTCAAATCTCGAGAAAATTAACCGTCTATTAATACTTCTCTCTTGCTTTTATACAGATAACTTGTGAACTAAACAATTGAGTTTTCAATAATACCGACATACTGCAGCTTACGAAAGTGTTAATAGTTATCTGTTATCTGCGTGACATAAAGTTTTGAACATTTTCTCTTAATAGGCATGCACCCATTTCCTATCATATTGAGATTTTGTGCGACTATTTATGTCATTAATTAATTGGTTACGCATTATTTTTTGTGTATTCATGTCCTGTTTGAGAAACTTTAATAGCCTTCACGCTTTCAGCAAAATTTCACGCACAAAATCTCCGTATAACTGGAAGAGATATATAAAGATTTTTAGGGCGAACCATGTACTTTGATATTAAGTTCAGTTTTCTAACCATCTGTTAAGATTCCTACATTTAGGTAGTATATACATTAATCAAATTGGAAGTCACTTAGCTGATGATACAAATTCGTGTGAGTTGTTCAAATAAAACCAGCATTAACGCATTGCAGTGTGTGAAGAATGTTGGAGTACTGACCCGAGTTTAATTTGAATAGAATGAACAGTGTACTGATGTGGCTAAGTATGGTGTAACCGCCAAAACTGTCCGGGGGAAATCGAGTTAAACGTCAAAGATTTCAGTCACGGTATAGGCACCAGTTTGTCTAATGAACGGTTGAGTCACGCGTCCAAGCCCACCTAGATATTAGCAAGACAATACGTACGACAATACGGTAGTATTAAGACGAAATAATTATTTAATAAAAATAGCAAACTTCAATTATCCCGCTTCGTACTGAATCCAAAAACAAGAATATTCAACATCAACAATGACCACGAGTGATTGCATGTGATGATTGTTTCAATAACAATCAATACTAATCAATAATTCTGTAATTCAAATTCTCGTTGGTGAAGCTACATTAATTAATACATACTGTAGTTCGTGTAAGTGTGATTTGTTCTTACTCCAATCCTAGGGTTGATTATTCAATTCAATACAACTCAATTCATCACATTTGGCGTCGCGAACAGCAATTCTTCATGGCGAATTCAATTTTGGAACCTCTCGATATAAATGCAAATGCTCGAGAAATTGAAGACTATTTTAAAAGATTCCAAATTTGGTGTATGACACGGCCGAAAGCAAAAAATGATAAAAAGTCTGTTCATTTTCTAAATTCAATCGGAAAATCTGCCTATACGTTAATAAAAAATTGGCTTATCCGGATTCACCCATTTCCCTTCCATACGAAACGTTGAAGGCGCTTTTAATGCAACAAGTGAAACCTGTATATTTCGAAGCAACCGAACGCGCAAAATTTCATTCCATGGTGAGTCAGCCCAATCAAGGAATTCGCGAATTTATTCTGCAGTTGTTAATTCAGGCAGCGAAATGCGACTTCAGTGACTTGCTAGAAATGCAATTGAAAGATCGTCTAATTGCTGGAATGCATGACAGTGTTTTGCAGAATGAACTCTTGAAGCTGCCAAAACCGTCTTTTAAAGATGTTCGAGCTCACTGCGAACAGTATGAAGATGCGCGTGTGATAACAACAGATTTCTCGCCAGCAGAAAATTCTGTCATGTTCAATACACATAAACGTGAAATATCGAAGAATGCTATAGCAAGTCAACAGCTCAAATATCAGCCGGATTATTATCGCGTTGCTGATAGCAATTCCAATTCAATCAAAATTGGGAAATGTGCGTCATGCGGCAGACTGCACTGACGCCACACTTGCCGATTCCGTCAAGCCAGATGTCACAAGTGTGGAAAAACTGGTCATATCCTATCCGTTTGTCGAGCTCCTAAAACGTATTGGACTGATTCGAAAAACGCTCATGTTAGCGATGTTAATGATGAATTTAAATATTTGGGCGTGATATCTTGCGATTCTAGCCACATTCGTAAAACCATTTTTTGTGTTTCTAGTGGTGCATCATTAGATTTTATTCTAGATACGGGTAGCGTTAAATCGCTTATTACCCAGAGAGATCTAAAACAGTTTGCTCCTAATGCGAAAATCCAACCTACTAGCCTTAAAATTAAAGGCATTACTGGACATTCTATTCCTGTCATTGGATTCTATATGATCTCTATCCGCGATAAAAACAATACTGTTGACTGTAGATTCCTTGTTATTAGAACTAGTCCATCTGTTCTCGGTTTGAAAGCAATGCAAGCAATAAAAATCAGTCTATCTTTTCTGACATCGCCTGAAGACATTTCAGAGTTGAAGAACATCATAATTAAATGTTCGCAAGCAACTGGTGGATTACGAATTCCTCCAATTTCTCTTGACATAGAAGGGAACCCTGTGTTTCTTAAACATCGCCTTATTCCATTTGGACTCCGAGAACCTGTCGGAAAAGCCAAGGATCTAATGCAGACAGCTGATGAAAATTTGACTCCCCTATCAACTGATTCAAGCGCTACTCCTGTTATCACGTCCACATTCGCCCGTGTCATCGATTCAAACGGAAAATCTAGTTTTCATTATCAAGAAAATGGCTTCAAAGTTAGCAAACTTCAGAGTTCATCAGATACCATTTCAAATAAATCACCGAACTCATCTTTTCAAGCGAATTCAGCACTGCCTTCTAGCTCATCTAAACGATAGTCAGATAATGTATTTTTCAAAACCGCTAGAGGAAAAGCCTTCATGGCACCTTCGACTATTGCCATTGAAAAAGCGAGACAATTGTTGGGAACTGTGGATGACGTTCCGGGTTTGCTGGAACCTCCGTATGTTCAATCAATTCAACCTGCAGACACTGGACAAGCTTCTGATGAACATGCAACAAACCTATTCAAGATTACACAAATCCGAAGATGATTGGATCTGCGGTGGTAGTGATGATTGTTTGAATAACAATCAATACTAATCAATAATTCTGTAATTTAAATTCTGTTTGCTAAAGCTACATTAATTAATACATACTGTAGTTCGTATAAGCGTGGTTTGTTCTTACTTCAATTCTTGGGTTGGTTATTCAATTCAATACAATTTAATTCTTCACATCGCAACTTCAAATAGCGCGCAGACGGCCAAATAAAGATACACAAAATAAGCTCAAGAACAAATAAATTCAAGTAGTTCGGTAAAACAAAAATGGTAAAAATATACAAAAATACCAGCAGATTTGAACAGTTAGTTATCAATATAATAAATTCAATGTACATCTTACATATGGTTTCTTGGTAATTTTCTATGAAATAGCGGTACTCTGTGCAGAAGGTTGTTTGACCATCCCTCCCACTGTATAAGGAATTATTTTTTCTTGATCTATAATGTTGTACCTAGAATATTGTTTTCACTAAAAATGGTATGTAAGTGAAGTGTGAAGTGCATCACGGCCTACATTTGTGAAATTCAGCAAGGCAATCAGTACTTTACTCATCTGACATAATTATGCTATTTCCATGAAGCTGTGACTGCGAAGAGAAAATATAATTGTGTCTTGCAAGATAACGGAGTAGTTAAGTGATATCAAATTAAATCACTTCCTAACCCTTAGCCATGAACCTGCACTTTAAATTCATTACCAGCAATGCAAGCAAGTCACTAATAAATTCTTTCGAAGCCGCGATTTTTTACGTTTCTGGAACCAACTATTACAAGAGCTTGTATTCGACAGTTTCAATACAATTTTTAACTGAGTATTAATGAAGCTTGCTTCGTAGGTGTATTTCGAGTGATCACAAATCCACAGTGGCGGATATCTGTTCTGCGACGGTTAATTAAAAATCAAACTCCTTGAAAAGAAAAGTTTAAAATTACTTCACATTACACTGAATGTGATATAGAACGGACAAGACAAGACATTGGAACACCTCGAGGAAATGCTTCTGAATAAGTCCATCCATTCGTATGGCTATAGAGATTTTAGTTACAGAATTTTCAAATTTTAGAATGCACAGCAAAAGTTAATGGTTTGTGATCCGTAAAAATAATGAAGTCACGACCTTCTAGTGAATGACGGAAATGCCGTATGGCCAAATATATCGCAAGTAATTCACGGCCGAATGTGCTGTAGCGAGTTTGTGCCGGATTAAGCTTTTGCGAGAAAAATGCCAGTGGACGGACTGTGTTCTTGTGGTGTTGTTGTAAAACAGCTCCCACAGCCGAATTGGAGGCATCGGTCGTCAATGACAAAGGAAAGGTCGGTTCCGGATCAATGAATGAGAGTTCTGTGGCACTGCAAAGAGCTTTTTTGGATGCGGCAAAAGCTTCAAGTGCCTCAGGCGAAAGCTGAAGAGATTTTGATTTGGAGTCGAGCAAATCGGTCAGCGGTGCAATGATCTTTGCGCAGTTTGGAATAAAGCGACGGTAAAAGTTGATCATGCCGATAAAGCGGCGCAACTGGGTTACCGTTGTTGGGACAGGAAAGTCGGAAATCTCCTGGCATTTCTCGGGAAGAGGTGTGAGACCAGATCGAGGAAGGCGATGACCGAGGAAATCCAGTGAATCTTTGCCGAAAATGCATTTACTAGGGTTGATCTTTATCCCGTAGTTAACGAAACGCTCTGAAACGAGACGGGTGTGCTCGACATGCTCCTCTGGAGAGTTGCTGGCAATTAAGACGTCGTCGATGTATGCGTAGACAAACGGCAAGCCTCGCAAGACTTCGTTGATGAAACGTTGGAAGGTTTGTGCAGCGTTTCTCAGGCCAAAGGGCATCCGAGTGAATTCGTACAAGCTGAAAGGAGTTGTGACTGCCGTTTTGGGTATGTCTTCCTCGGCTACGGGGATGTGATAATAAGCACGGACGAGATCAAGCTTAGTAAGTATCGTCGTGGCGCAAAGATTCAAAGAGAAATCGTGAATGTGTGGTACTGGATACCTGTCTGGGGCCGTTCGATTGTTGAGAGCACGATAGTCGCCACATGGCCTCCAGTCGTCTGAGGTCTTCTTGGGAACCATATGAAGTGGTGACGACCAGGAGCTGGAAGAGGGACGAATGATCCCAAGCTCTAGCATGTGCTCAAATTCGGCTCTTGCGATCTTGAGTTTCGACGGGTGAAGTCGCCTAGGTCTGAAGGAGACTGGTGGTCCGCTAGTGACAATGTGATGCTTCACGGAGTGGGTCACTTTGTCTGTCGGTCGTGGGGGCTGCATGACGGATGGAAATTCATGCAGAATAGCACTAAAAGTCGAAGGTTCTGGGGTGACAGCTTTGATGCCGGAGGAAATGGCTTTAGTAGTGATACCTGAGACCTGTAAAGAGGTTTTCGTATCTACTAATCTCCGCTGTTTTACTTCGACAGTTAGACCGAAGTGAGACAGAAAGTCGATGCCGATTATTGGGCAATTTACCTCCGCGATGAGAAACACCCAGGGAAAGCTGCGTCTTAGTACTAAGTTGAGGGTGAGCAGGCGTTGGCCGTAAGTGTTAATACGAGTGCCATTTGCCGCCCGAAGAGTGTAGGACGACGGTTTGGAGGTGTTGGATGTTGGAGGTATGACGCTAATATCAGCGCCAGTATCGACTAGAAAACGCAGACCACTTGATTTGTCTGTAACATAGAATAGGCGACTCGGGTTCGGCGGGCTGTGAACAGTAGTCGCTGTAACGGATTGACCCTTGATTTTGACGGTTTTTGAACACGGAATGATGCATTTTGAGGCTTTATCCCCAAATCTCTTGTGGTACCAACATACGCGCTAAGGGGTTTTCGATGATCGAGATTTAGATTTTGAGCGATGTGGTTTGGGAGATTTTGACGAAGGAGAGTTCGCCGCAAGAGTTATTTCAGCGACTTGTTCTTTTAATTCCGAACATGGACAGGGCGAATTGATGTGTGCGGAATCAACCGTAATTTGGTCGGCTTCTTTTGCTTCGAGCATTTTGTCAGCCGCTTTTGCTAGTTCGTCTAATGATACGTGAGTAATCAAACCAGCAAGCACTTGGCAAATGTCAGCTGGGAGGGTTTTAAACCACAACTGTGTTAAAATGCTCTCCTCAATCCTTTTGTCTCCAAGTAGCTCTTTCATCTGGCGAAGAAGCTGAGATGGCTTTTTATCACCAAGAGCCATTTTGGAAAATAGGACGTCGAGCTTCTGTTGCTCAGAAAAACCAATTCGGTCAATTAGTGCGGATTTGAGCTCTTCGTATGGCTTGACCTCAGGCATAGCATAAATAAGATCACTGACTTGTTCAGCTACGTCGAGAGCGAGCATGGTCACCACATGAGAATACATAATAGATTCATCCGTGATGCCATATATACGAAAAATAGCTTCAATTTGGCCGAACCAAAGAGGGATATTAGAAACGAATAAAGCCGGTAATGTGTATGGAATATGTTGTGATTGTAGGATTGCACAAACTTTACTTATAGAAAAATCGCTCATGGTGTGGTGTTAAGTGAGTATTCCAAAATATAAGCCAAAATTTTACAAATACGAATTTATCGTAAATGAAAAAAAATTGCGGTATTAGACGGGCTCACCAATTATGTAGTGGACCAAAATATAAGTCTAGCACTACACACAAAATGGCAAAAATGGAAAGAACTCACTAAAAGACCAAGCGAGCAAATGTCCAAATAAAGATCCGTAAGGTCCAACGATAGCAAAGTAATCCACACAGGAAAATCCAAGAAATGGAATCCAAGGTGCAGAAAGCGCTAAAATGTTGGAGAATCCGTTAATCACAGTTCCAGCACAAAGTGGCGCACACAGACTTCGCAACCAGGGAAGAAGACAAAGTCCGAATTCGAAATTGTATTGACCGCCAAAAAGTATAATGTACCAGCATTGATACAGATGAAGTGTACATGGCCAAAAAACGAATAACTATACAAGGCCAAAAAGTGTTTCTACAAAATACGAAGTTACAAAGTGGAAGCAGTTCACTACACCACTTCCTTCGGTTCATTCAAAGGTCTCCTCGATTCCCACCTCCATGAAATCTCCCACTCTCAAGATACAAGTACCCCGTAAACACAATTTCCATTTTTTTACAAACCCTACCGCATTTTACCAAACTCACTAGCTCGTGGCAACGGTAAGTTCTCTTTCTGTGCCATTTGCATTTTCGTCACGACCCCGCTAACACTTTGTCAGTTTGATTGCTTTTCCAGATCACAGTATCGGAAGTCCGTATATACGCAGTTGCATCTGATTCTGTTTCAAAGCATGTGGTGGGTAGCTGTGTCCCAGGTTGACGCCCCACCTGTCCAAATGCCACAAAAATCCATTGATGATGCAGGGCTAAACGCGAATGAGGCCCGCTATAAGGCTTTGGAAACTCAAACATTTCTCTCTTTGCTTTTTCGACCCACCGCTCAATCTATCCTGCGGTTTGTACAAGCCCCTAGCTTTTTATATCGTAATAAACTATTGAACTATTGAACTATTGAACTATTACTGAACTGAACTGAACTGAAGTAAAGAAAAACTGTGCGTAAATTTAAAATATGACCTTCAAAATTAGTCATTATAAAATTGAATTTTTGTGCAGTATAGTTATCGTTTTTTAAACCGTGGTAAAAACCGTATAAATTTAAAATGAAAAGTATTTTCATGCTAATTCTAGCGACAGGCTACCTGCATATTCACTATGTGATTCTGTGTTTAAACACCGTGATTCTTCTGAGCCTATTCGAGCGATGACTGTCAAAAATGACTTGGGGATTCTGGTTATGGATTCCTTGAAGTCGAAAGCTGACACTTGTCAGGGAATAGGTAGCGCTACCAGTATGCTCTGGGCGATTCGGCGTTCATTTGCGACCGTTACTCCGCAAATGTTCCAGACACTTTTCTCTGCGTATGTTCGTCCTCTTTTAAAATATGGGTTACCCGTGGCATTTACTCAGTCTAAAAACGAATGCGACTCCTTAAAGAGGGTACAAATGAGGGGCACTAAGATGGTTCGTGGAATGCGCCAACTCGCGTACGAGGATAGAAGGAACTTACTGAAACTTTAGCCCTAGAACTTTGGAGGGAACGGTTTGACCCTCTCCTGACATGCCGTATTCTACTCAGTCAATCTGAAGATGATTTCCTCCGGTACTTCTGATTAGTAGATGAGTCGAGGACTGGTGAACATGACTTTAAGTTGCAGATGCCTAGAAGGCTAAAGCTGAGTAATGCGAGCACGTTATCCACGCGGGTGGTGAACACTTGGAACTCTCTACCGAAAGGGCTCCTGTCTCTACCATCAGAACAGCTATTTAAAAGCGCGTTGGATCAACATTTTTTGAGAGAAATGGACCTGATACCGGGAGTGATGTAGTGGTGTTCCTCTACTCTCGGGGCTTTGCATGTCAGCAGAAGTCACCCATGTTTATTGCTGTGATGAAGCTTAAACGGGATTTTATCCCTTCTGCTTTTGATTCTTCTGAAATAAACACCGAACCGGCCAGAGCATCCTGGTAGCATTGCCTATTCCGACAAGTGTCAGCCTTCGACTTCAAGGAATCCATAACCAGAATCCTTAAATCTTTCTCGACCGTCACCGCCTTAATAGGCTTACTTCCAGAAAGTATTCATCAGCTGTTTCATCGGAGTATATGCGCATGAGGACTGTCTTGTCCTCATTTATAGGCAGTGCATGGGTGTGCAATCGTGCAGTACTTTGTGCTGTGTGGCTAACACGGTGCTAAATTGAATAGACAGAGGTAGTGAGCTGCATGCTGAAACAAGCTGGAGTCTCACTACCATTTCCTGTTCTTTTTTCTTCCTCATTTCTGTCTAAGCCCGGGCAACCTGACAGTATCTTAGCCCACGTGCAGTCTCTGGCTGTGCGGCACTTTGCCTGGATTAGCCTTGTGCTTTCATACCATACCATAGTGATCAGCAATGTGTCCAGCTGACTAAGTCATCAACTGCTTGTTGCAGTTGCTTGTCGCCATTCGTTACAATGACATTTAAGTAAAACTTTGTTTACCGCGTTTCCACTCACTGGCTCAATGAACCTAATCTTACTGACTGCTCCGGAGACGGCAAGCATCCAGAAACCGGTAGTGGTGTGTAAGTGCGGAAGATGTGAGTAAAACGTTACTTTGGTTATCCATAAGCGCCTTGAGTTCTTGACCAGGAATGATTTTGTGATTCTGTGTTTGAACATCGTGGTTAGTTGTACGAACCCTATTAAACACTGGCATTCAAGTATAACTTTGGTTACGACTTATTCACTGTTTCAAACTTCACAACCTAATCTTACTGTCTCTACCTTATGATGGCAGGCGACCTGCATATTCATGGAAAGTAGTCAAAGAAAAGCTCATGCCACGAGGCATCCAAACCCTTTTGGAGCGCACCTGTCGATATGCATGCGATTAGTTTAGAACACAGCTTATTCCAGAAGTTTACCACTCTTTCAATGAAGAAGTGTTGCCTAAGATTCAGACAATTGTGATTTTTCGCGAACTTCATTGTATGCCCTCTAGTTGAAGGATTGATCGCTCGAGAAAACAGGTCAGACTGCCTGTATTCTTGTAATATCCACATACAATGATAATTCCAATTCCGAACTCCACGAAGATATGTATTGCTCGAAGGCTTCCGGGACGGGCTGAAATAAAGAGCAGTTAGCCGCCAGTATACGATAGAAATCGCAAGTACACAAACAACCGATGCAACCACGGTAGAACGAGAAAAGCGTGCGGAGATGGTATTTAACAGATGAATAACGTTAGCTGAGTTAACGAGCAGAAAATCAGTGAAATGCGAGTGATAACGATAAAAAGAAATCGATAGATCAATATGGTGCTATCGGTAATCGAAATGGAACGATCATGTCTAAGTTAACAAATTAACATGATACAAACATGAGACTGAACAAATCACAAAACTCCAGCTTGTTGCTTTCAGTAGTCAACAGTGCTGTTTCATCCAAGTTCGCTACGTTCTTGACTGGGCACCCGGTGATCCAAAGGTTGTCATAGCCCGGGGATAAGAGTGGGGATAAGCTCCCACTGTTTATAAAATGCGCGCGTTTCAAATAGCCTCTGACAACCAAGTACAGCTTCTGGCCTGCACGAGTGGCTCCCCGAGCCCGGCAGAACTACTTCTACCAACAGAAGGGGTGAGGGCGAGTGACTGGCGCCTGAAAACCAGTTTGCTTCGGGTAGATGGAGCCGGTTAGTCTGGGAGGGCATTTCATCTAAGGGAAGGAAAACCCTAATTTTCAACCTCCGCTGCCTTGCTGGATAATGATCGCGGGAAAGGCTTCGGGAGAAAACCCTGAGGAAAAATCTGGAACAGTGTCTGGTAGACGGTTAGTTCATTCATTTCATGAACCAGATGCGCAGCCATATCTCGTAACGTTTCCAGCCAACTATTAAGTGGAGCTTTTGGACCCCACCCAGACAAACGAATGCACCCGACTGAGCTTAGCGCTACGGTGAGTTTCTTCATCCCAACGCGCCACCTCGTTGACTGTTCACCCGATTGTTTCTCCCAGCTTCTGCCAGGCTCTGCGAATAAGGTGCGGTACGGTAAACGGTGAGGAGGCATTCTTAAAACATGCCCCAACCATTGCAAACAAGCAATCATCAGCGTTTCTCTCAGTCTGTGGCCATCTGGTCCTAACAACCGCTTGCAGACATCTATATTTGTAACACGATGCTGCCACCGAATGCGAGCAATTCTACGCAGGCAACGGGTATCAAAAACAGAAAGCCGACGGACATCTTCCGCTCGGATAGACCAGGTTTCGCAGCCATAAAGGAGTGTAGCACGCACCACTGCGTTGTACACTCGGTCTTTAGTATGGAGTGAAACATCGCGTCAACGCCACAGGTGGCGAAGGTTAGCAAACGCTGCACCCGCTTTGCAAACACGATGTGAGATCTCGTCCTCGACACAACCTCCAGCGGAGATACAACTGCCAAGGTAAACAAAGCTTTCGACCAATTCAAGATTGACATCGCACACAGTTGGGTTTGGAAGAGAGCCGCTCCAATCCTGGGTAAGTGTTTTACACTTGTTAGGCGCAAAGCACTTGCCATACCTTGAAGCTTCAAGTGCCAGGCGGTCCAGGGCTTGTTGCATTATATGAGGGTCATCTCCCAGAAGTGACGTGTCATCCGCATACTCTAAATCGGTAGCTCTCTCACCCGGTAGAAGTTCAACACCTGCCCCCACCAGACCAGCTAAAGCTTTTTGGGACATTGTCGATCGCGAAGTTAAAAAGGAACGGCGAGAGAGAGCAGCCCTACCGCGCCCCGCTGGAGATATTGAATGAGGACGACAATTGTCCGTACGCTCGAACCCTGCCCGAAGTTTGGCAATATAATGCTTTCAAGATCCAAACATACTTCTCGGGCACTCCATGTTTCATCAGACAGTTCCGAAGACTTTGGCGATCGATTGAATCGAATGCCGCTCGGATTTCAAGGAATCCCACAATAGTGGATCTACGAAATGCGTGGCGTTGCTCCAGTAACTGACGGAGTGTGAAAATTTAATCTATGCACCCTCGAACGGCACGAAACCCATTTTGGTCCTCACGGATTTGCTCTTTCCGTTTGGTACTCAATCGGCGAATCATACATTTTAGGAACTACTGAAATGAGACTGATACCCCGATGAATTTCACAGGAATCGCGCCGTCCCTTTCTGAAAATCTGAGCAATTACCGATTCTCCAAGGGATCGGAACGCGTTTCCCAGCCCATATGTTGGCGAACATCGCTTGAAGTTCGCAAACTAAAGCGAAACCGCCATCTTTGAACAATGGCGGTACTAAAGCATCAGCAAATGATGCACGATGGCGCTTAAGGCTCCGGAGCTAAGATGCTGTCAGGTTACCCAGGCCTAGACAGATATAGAAAAGGAAAATATCAATGGCAGTGAGATTCCAACGTGTTTCCGGATGCAGATCACTACGGATGGCAAATTAATTCAACACGGTATTAGCTGCGCTGTACAGTAGTACTGCACGATTGCACAACCTTGTCGCTTTTAAATTTGAATAACCTACCAAATAGTTTAGACTTTATACTGCTGGTCTCTAAGACATCATCTTCCATTCAACACCATCTCTCCATCTGGTAATCCTACCGTGTAACTTACCGTGTGGGTCCCGCTATATTATAGTGCGTTCAAAAAAGAAGGATCTGAGTGTCAACATTCAGCACAATTTCGGTTGCACTAGACAATTCTAACGAGCTGCAGCCAACCGCAATATCTGTCTACTTTACCGCGGTTTCGGAAAGCTTGACCGGCTTCTCTTACCGACACTACTGAATGCTTACATCGGCACATAATTAAAATACGCAACACAGGCTTCGCATAGATATCTCTCCTCGAAGAAGCCCTGCGACGTGCAACAAACGTCAGTAGTGTGCGCAACAGGTCTTATGAGCACTCGTTGCGCATTCTTTACCAATTGTCTTCGCTGCGTGGGCATGTTACTTACCCGCCGGATCTAGACCTACCCATCTCAGCCATGCAAACTTCCTATTCGTTCTCGGCGTTTTTATCCCCGAAAAAGCGAGGTCAAATTGTTGCATTAACAGGGCGGATTTGAAGATTACCATCAATTTTTCTGTCAGCGTTTGCAATCTGGGCATGCTCTTCCTTAGGCACTTTTTGAAACCACTTCTTTCATCTTTCAATAATCTCCTTTCCCACCTTTATAAGATTCCTATACGGATGTTCGGACTACTTTAGACTGTCTCTGTAAGATCTGTCTGTCTAGGCCTAGTCAACCTGACAGTATCTTAGCCCACGTATATATATATATATCTAATAGATATATATTTATATATATATATATATATTAATATATATATATTATAAATATATATTATATATATCTCTATATGATATCGACCCCTTTAGGTGTGGGCGTGATACTACCCGGTTGCCCAGGCCGAAGTAGAGGAGTTGATCTTGAGGACTCCCACCTCAAGCCTTTGGCCCGAAAGCCTAACCCGCAAGGCAGCGGAGCGAGATTAAGGATCGCACCTATCGGGGCCGGATACTGTAGGTACAGTTCACAAGCCATTCGCGAGGTAGAGACCAAGCAGGGACTCCCGACATCATCCCAAACCAGTCGAGCCGGTGATCCTTGCGGATTCATACGCCTCTCCTGGTATACAATGTCCACGAGGAACAAGGAGCATTGGTGACTTTTGGTAGAGGCGAGTCACGTCCGCCACGTTATAATATCGTCTTTAGTGATTGTTGCTTTTTATAGGGAGTCTACTTGCCAGGCAAAAACCCACCACATCCTCGGACATCACCGTTGTAAGGAGACTGTGTTTGTCTGGCCTCTCACCATTGACCAACCTGGTATGAGTAACTCTGAAGATGCCACGAAGACATCACCCAGTATAGCTCAATGGGTCATCGAGGCACGCAAGCCGCTTCACCAGGTCAAGGTCCAGTCTCAGCGCAACGTCTTAGCCCACGTGCGGTCTCTGACTGTGCGGCGCTGTGCCTGGATCAGACTTGTGTGCTTTCATACATACATACATACATACTGTAAGATCATACCATGCTTCGGTATGTGCTTTTCACCTTCCAAGTGCAAAGTTATGATATGATCGGAACTACGCTAAGCCTCAATAATAAGGAACTTGCAATTGCAGTCTCTTATATAACGAGATTTCAGCTTGGATTTGGTAGCTTTTCACACAGTATTTATTGTGCGGCTTGAGGGATTTCGTATATTTCAATTTTTCTTAATTTTGTGGAGAAATTAATTTATTTGCTGAAAATTCGTGTACACGAATAAAGTCATTTTCTTCTTCTTAACTTGGGTCATCTCTAGCCTCAAAGATGCTTTTTTCTAAATCTCAAGGGCCCAGGCCTAGATAGGTATAAAAAACTAAACTTGAAATCGTAGTATTTTCCCATAAAGCTCAGTACAAATTTACTAGGTTACACATCTGTGCACGCCATAAATTTGCGGACCACTTGCTTAGTTTTCCAGCACCTAATGTTCCGTTGTGTTTAGATTTTTAGAAAATTTTCTTATAATAATTCCGCAAAATGCATTTTCACAAACACTGATGTGCAGTTACGCGTTACTTCTGCACTACCAATGTAACATTTTAATTCTGTACTACCAACGAGCTTTATGCGAAAGCGCGTCTCACTGCATTTTTTTCTATTATGCCTAATCCCCGGGCAAACTGACAGTGTCTCGGCCCACATGCAATCTTCGAATTTGCGGCATTTTGCTGGACTACAGATTTGCTATATCGTCCCTCGCAGTTTCGCACGCTACTTTTTACTTATCTTTTGTTTTTATGCTTGCGTACCACGTTTCGTTCGACGGATTCTCATGATTTTGAACCCACTATAGGATTTTGGGTGCATTGTATGATAGTGGTCTACCACAGGCTCTTGTTCAGATTTAAGCAAAATATTGGATCTTGTTAAAATCGACATCACCTTACGCGGTAACGGAAGGTCCAGTTTTACCACACCAACATATTTTTAATTGGCGAAGCCTAACATTCGAGCATCTAACTTTATTGGGATTATTTTTATAAATAAATTATGAGTCCCTTAGAATGATTAGGTTTTCTTATTTTCCGTTACAGCTTATCGCCTGCCCTTCAGATGGAAATACCGAGGGAGGGTGTAGTTCGCGATAAAGATGGTACGAAATTTTAATTTTTGGAAATCAATCTCACAGGCTTCCTTGTAATTCCCGCTTCACAAAGGCCAGATGGTACATGGAGAAAAGCTAAAAGAGTGAAAGAAGGATACATACCGCCAGAAGAAGTTCCTCGGTACGTGCTGCTCTTTGCCATTGTGTCTCTCATTTTTCTGCAATCATGTATCTGGGATCATTTTGCATCTTTTGATTTTCCATTTCATCTGATCTATCTGTCAATATGTTTCTTCCTTTTGTTCATTTCATAATTTAAGCAATGCTGAACCGCGTTTTCTGTGGGGCCTCTTTGATGTCTCGTTTATTGTTCCGATATTACTTTCTGTCTGATCTACACTACATAATTCCGCATTGCTCATCATACTTTCTACTAGCACTGCTCAATACCAAACAGTCTACGCATCATACGCTTTGAAATTTCCAGATTTGATCGTTTACCTGGAATACCTATAGCAAAAGATTCCATCGATATTTTACTACGTTCGCATTTTATCCACAGTTACAAGTCTACCGCGGCTCAAATACGCGAACGACAGGCCCAATACGTGATCCCGGGTTTGTCCCATGCAGCGGCAGCAGAAATTTCAAAGCAACGTGGCATAATTACCATCTCGGATCAAAATTCAAGCGCAGCAGTATCGATCACGAGCAAAAAGAAAAAGAAGAAAAAGAAAAACACCACATCATCTGAAGTTTGCGATCAAGGTCAGTTGTTCACATCGTTTGCTTGACTTGGCGTATCGTGAAGTTAAAATGTGATTATTACTATTTCTCTGACCTTCTGTAATTCGCTCACTATGAGCATCCTGGCATTTTCGTGACCCGCGCAAATACATTGAATGATATTTTCTTGACGTCATTCTTACGTTTGCCCTCTTCACTAAAACCCAAGCTTGTTGCATGCATGTACGAGTCTTACAAACGGTCATTCAGTCGGTTGACCCTACTTGGGTTGCTCGCTTTATTTGTTTTATAAATCATCCGTTTTTGGCACCTCTTTATCAAATTTACTTGCTCCACTGACTCAGTTATGACCAAAGTCAAATCCCCCACAACCGGTTACTGGCTGTTTTCTGCCATCAGATGGAGTCTTATAACAGTGTAAAAGTGGTAAACAAAGCTAGACTTTCAAGCCACTGTTTAATAGGGTTCGTACAACGAACCACGTTGTTCAAACACAGAATCACATAGTGATTCCTGGTCAAGCGGTCAAGGCGCTCATAGATGTGGCTCACTGAATCTAAACTTACTGTCTCCTCTTCATAACGGTCTGTCTAGGCCTGGGCAACCTGGCAGTATCTTAGCCCACGTGCAGTCTCTGATTGTGCGGCTGGATCAGGCTTGTGCTTTCATACATACATACATACTTGATAACGGTAAACAGTCAAAAACCGGTTGTTGCCTGTGAGTGCGCGTGGATGTGAGCAACACAGTACTTTGGCAACCCATCGGCGCCTCGAGCGTTTCATCAGGGATCATTGTGATTCTGTGTTTGAACATTGTGGTTCGTTGTACGAACCCTATTAGACAATGTTTTCACAGTCTAAATTTGTCTATATTTTTTGCTTCTGTATTGAGGCCTTTTTATATCTTGCGTGATTCATTTTTCTTGCCTCATTTTCCGCTTTCCTTTAGACATTCTCACAGCATCTGCAGAGCAACCTGATGGCACCCAAACCGAACAACCGTCATCCAATCCTGAACATGCTCTTCGCGTAGAACAACGACGTTTGCGACAGATCGAAGCAATTGAAGAGAAAAAGTTGCGCGGGGAACCACTCAATAAGGATCAAATGACCAAATTAAGTCGAAAACATGAGGTCGAGGAACTTATTAACAGATTGAAAAGCATGCAAACGACATAGACAATTTTCACGCACCCCTCTCCACTCATGTACAGCCCTCTTTTTAAAACTTTTGCTATGAACCACGCTTTCGTTCTATTTGCTACTCAAATTGCGAAACGGGAGTTGGTAGTGACCTGACATGTTTCTCCCCTTGATTTAATTACTAGAGTCTCCGCCTGTGTGTATCCCACGGTCTTAGTTTAACGGTAACGACGTTCTGTGGTCGTTTTGCCGTTAATCTATTCGCATAATTACTGTTTGTTTGTAATCCATGCAAACTTCTTCGAGAAATTGCCACGGTATCTGTCTAGGCTTGAGAATTATGACATCAACTCAATCTATGCGAGTCAGGAATGTACGATCTTCAGTAATTATGTACTGCATATGTAACACCGTGCGGAATGTATTTGCCAACGGTAATAAACTGCATGCGTACGTACCGAATGCTTAACTGCCATACAACCATGAAAAAGTATAATCTTAAAAGATGGAAAAGGGTGGGACTTAAAATGCTACGGCTTCTATAGAAGAGTAAGCACAAACAAAACAGGGAAGAGGTGCCTACACCTCGAATGGAACATGCATTCAAACAAGTTGGTTGGAAGAATTGATAATCAATCAATCAGTTAGTTCCTTTGCGCTCCCAGCACCTGATATCAGCCTCGTATCTGCCGAACTAAGTTTGTTGCACAACTCCTAATAACTATAATAATACTAGGGTCAGTCTGTCTAATTATGACTTGGTCTAAAACGTCAAAGTTTAGTTTCCATAGCGTCACTTTGTAAAACTTTCGAAAGAACACTACTACTTGCCGAATGCAAGTAACCTATGCTAATTAAAATTGAACTCATTCTCAATATGATCGTCATAAAATACGCAAACAGTTTAGCTGCACATTCGCATTATTGATTTGTTCATGGTTGATGATGGTCGCAGATATATATCTAAAACATCTGTTGATTTCATTGCCGTCAAATTTCATCTCTGTGTTTTCATACCGTTTTTTTTCCTCAGCACAACGCTGTAAGATGTTGTGCTAGGGATATTCGAATTAACCGGAAAACATGTAGCTCAGATAAAAATAACTACGTGTCCGATCAGTTTGTTTATTAGTTTGCGAACTTTCCAAATGGCGTCAGTTCAAGGACGTGCACTAGAATGTGCCGCCATCGTTGGGTGAGATGAGCACTGCTCAAACTATTCTGTCATAAGGATACACATCCGATTCCGTTGAATCGCATAAGATTGAACAAAATGTGTTTGCTTTGTACTGTATGTTCACATGTGGGAACAAAGTTTTGCGCCAAATGTAACTACTATTGACCTCTCTCTCTTGTTAACGACCATCAGCTACCATTGGCAGGTGAACATGAATGTGTAACACGGCAACGCCGCCCGATAAGACAATGAGAATGCTTTTCTCACCGACAGGTACTAAATGACCGCTGTTTGTTTTATTTGGAAGCTAATTTTTAATGTAGAAAGTGAATCATGCTTGCTAGTTTGAGGAATTGGTAGCTCATGTCTGAACTGAATGTATCCTTGATTCCCGTGTGCAAACATGATGGGATTTTTGTTTTTGATTCGGTGTGAATTCGGAACCAGTTTTGGTAACATTCGATTACGAAGCCTACACAAGCTAATGTTTATTTAGATGTCACAGTTTTGTCGATCGTCCGATCATAATTTTTTAATAATCAATTTCATAGTGAACATTCGATTGCATTCTTGGTGTGAGATGTTAGTCAGAGTTGATAATGCTTACAAGTTACACCGCTCTCTAGTTAGAAGTTCCGTTCACGACTGTGCGTCTCCACATTAAGTCATTCTGCTCGACTGATATTCAGCTTGTTTTCGCTCGATGGAAGCGGCACAGCACGTGAGAGACATGGTATATTGTTGGCAATTATTAAAACAGTGGTCCCCTTCTCCATGCAGTTCTCATTACACTTTGAAAGATATACGAACACACTTGAAGGATATGTATATCTGTTGGCCACATTCGGTCGATATCGAACACAAACGCAGTATAGTTTTATGCTCCACAGCGTTTAGAATGACTAAATAGTCCGACTCGGGAGTGACATTCTTTCCCTCAGCGCTCGTAGCGATGAACAGTATTCGGCCAATCGGCGTCAGTTGCACTCCTTCCGCGTGATCTGAGTTCAGCAGACAAGAGCTGTATCTGCTCCTCCTCAGCTTTACACAAGGCCTTCAATGTGAGCGGTCAAGAGCAAGTTCTTCCCAATTCGCGCGATCAATACTTTCATATCTCTTTTGCAAACGTCTTTGTACCGCATGTGCGGTCTGCCCAAAGGTCGACTTCCTGGTTTCAACTCACCATAGAGTAGATCTTTCGGAATACAACCATTTTCCGAATGCATATATGTCTTTTTGTTTATTAAAAACGCTAAATTGTTAAACGTGGAATATTGTCCCATAGGTGGGATTTAGTTTTCATAAATCCTCGTTTGGACGGCGTGAACCTAACGGTGACCTATCCGCGTTTATTATTACCAAAATTCTCACCTCACACGCTTAGACCATACGAATTAACAAAATAATTTGTGCATTGAGTCGTCATTTCATCACTTGAGAGAAGTGTTTTGGCTAGAGTTATATTGGAATTCGCTCTCGGTTTAGTTGAAATTCGTCGTAATTGTAATCCTTGCTGTGACGTGATCTCAGCACTTGAGACAAGTGTTCACGATATCGTTCATGGTTGTAACGCATCCGGTGTTAAATATTGACAGATTTTGGCACACGAAACGGCAGTGAAGTTATAAAGTTTAACTGCATCTTCGTAATGTTGACTGAAGTGTATCATATAGACAGGAGCAATGCAAGCAATTAAATGTTCGCAAATAAAGATTCTTGTCATAAAATTACAAAGGTGTGAGACGAAATGAAGAAGATTCAAGAATTTATGGTATAAAAATGCTCGTAGCTGTACAACACAAAATGATATTCGTATAAGGACCATAAATATATATACAAAATAAATTGAGGCATTAGGAAGATTGACAGTTTTATAGTTACAAAAAATGTCATGTATTGTCGCGGTATGATGGAAAAAATATTCGTTTGGATAAAGATGATGGTATATAAACGGGATGTAGGGTGGAATTACTACGCATAAATATATCCAATTTGTTCCTGAAATTCCTTTCACTAGATGATTGCACAACATCTGACGGTAAGGAGTGCCATAATAAACGAACGGGCACAGAAAAGAAGAACCGACCGCAGTTCCGGTGTGAATGTGGAATATCAAATGCCAGTGGGTGAGTACGTGTGACATGGCTTGACCGGAGGCGAAATAGATGCCTCAGAGGGTGCATCTTTGAGTTCATTATTTTATAAATTAGGATTAGATCAAATCGAACCAGCCTGCGAAGCAGTGTATCCAAATTAAGAGGCACAAGTCGATTCTCATATGGTAAGTTGCGGAGACAGCCAACCATTTAAGTTGCTCTGTGATAAATCCTCTCGAGCAGCTGGATGTCCTTTTGTAGCCACGGTGCCCATGCTTGCACTGAGTAATCCATCACCGGGTTAATATACATATTTATGAGCATGGAGAATGATTCCCGGAAAAAATGACCGAAAATACGCCGTAGCATACCTAACATGCGGCTAGCTCGTTTGTACACTGCTTCACATTGCATGCTATTCTTAAGAAGATAATGATGACCTTATTTGTGTACAAGGTTTTTTGAACAATTAAATTAATTTCTTCACAGAAATGATGAAAATTGTAATGTATGAAATCCCACAAGACTGATTCAAGCAAAGTGCCGCACAATAAATACTGGACGGGGGTTACCTCATCTTGAACATTCAGAAGTTCAGCTCTCGTCTACGAACATGCAAGGCTATCTGAAAGAGATTACTTTATTTTGAACACATTTGAGCTAACCTGTTCTGCTTAGTCTACTCTATCTCACTAAACCGTCCCTTCGGGAGGTTGAAGAATCCCTTTCTCAAATTAGCAACAAGGCAATGAAATTTAATTTCATTTCATTCCACAAAATTCGGGTTTATAGCGTCCATTTCACTCTGAATGTGTTAAAACGTATCGAAAAACTCATTAACAGGAAAAGGTCCGATACACGCCGTGTGATATTTTTCATTTTGTAAACTCGATGATAAATCATCGTGTTGCATACATCATCTTTTATGTCTTAGCAAAGGTTACAAATACGACAGATTTCAACTCAACCGGAAGTAACTTCTAATGTAACTGTAGTGCGAAACATTGATAATCAAACTATTTGGAGACGAATTATATTACTCGAGGCATCCAATTTGCTTTTTGCATTGCTTACCGGTTACGCATCTATTAAGATTTTTATTCATTGTTGTGTGGGTAAGAAGATTAAAACAGCGCTCAGTCCAATATAGACGACAACATGGAGCAGTAATGTTTATTTGGATAATGCCTAATCAAATAAATCATCCATGCAGCCATTTGATACATCTATCCCACAACACACATTTGCATGGTCAACCGTCTACACTGTAACACCAGCATTGCAGGTTGAAGTGCTGCAAATACGCATTTTATTTTCTAAGTGGACAATTGTGGAACAGTTTACCCACAATTTGGAACCATTGACGCCTTTAAAAGCTCACTAAATGCCCATAAGGACAAATATGTTTTTGTGTGTGGTGATAATATTTAAAAATAATTTTTGATATTCTTACCATCCGACACGATGTACATTTTTGTGTATCTTGTAAAGCATAGCCTTTTTACCCATATCTCATCTATCAATAAATCAACAAAAAACATCTGTGTGCAGAAAATAAACCGTTTTATAAGACCATCGAAAATGTGCATCGGTACAAATGACAAAAATTTTATAATATATTAAAAAATAAACCTCAATCAACAGTGGCATTCAAGCGCAACTTGTTTTCCATTCTTCCACCTTTTCAAGCACATGCGGATGCAAACAACACGAAACCGGTCTTAGTGTGTAATGGAAGTGCGTGCAAATGAGCATTTTTAATACAATAAAATATTGTTAAGGAAGATTATCAAACTCAAATACATATTTGTACATCTAGGTATATAGCGAAAGTTTAAAAGCGTCAACGAATTCAAATTGTACCAGGTTAGTAGGCAATTTGTTCCACAATTTTACATTGCTTGAAAAATGCTTATTTGTGGCAGTTTAAACGGACACTCGCGCAGTTATGTGACATGAGATTGAGGTAATATGTATGTGAGCGAGTACTGTCACCATGAAAATTAGTGCTCCTCGTTTTCGTGTGTATTGGGGTGAAAGCAGATTTACAATTCTGAGGCACGTTTGGTAACGATGATTAGAAAGTCCAATGACGAAATTTGCCGCTCTGAGCTGTGAAGTTTCCTTTTTCAACCTGGATTGCATGTTTGCATGGTACATTCCGTATAGGGACGGATATAGGGTGGAATCAACTTGAAAATAACGTCAGACAAACAGGAGCTCTTCTGAGGAGACCCAGATGGCTTTTAGATTTTTTGGCTGCATGCCGAAATTGAATTTATGTTTCCAAAATGTGACTTAATAATCAAGCCCAAATCCTTTTGTAAAAGACGGATTGATTAACAATTCAATCGATATAAATTTCGTAACTGAATTTGCTGTTAAGTGTTATTAAGCTGTGTTCAGTGAATTTTGTAAACTTGAGCCCAGGAATAAATCACGTCCAGATCTCGTTACAGGTTTATATTTATTAGAAACAAGATTGGACCGAGAGACCGCTCCTCGTGGGATATAACGTGACAGATGAATAGATTGTGATAGCTGAATTTTGGTACGCACGTACAGCTCATGAGAAATTAACCTTTGTTTAGCTCAGGCATGCAGTTTACCGTCCACTCCTTAGTCGAAAAGTGTCGAGAAGAGCACTTGGTGTTCGACACGATTAAACGCTTTTGAAAACTCGATAAAAATATACTATGTCTACTAATTGAACAGAATTCAGTTGCTCATGCAAGTTGGTTTTTATTGAATTTCGCTATTAGGATATTGCTTTCAAAGTGCTGCCGTGAAGCATTAGATATAATGGACTCTATTAATTTAGATAATACTCCTATTAAATCTGCCAGAGGCAACTTTGGATTTTCATTTCCCCTCCCTTGTAAATTGAATAAATTATGGTAGTTCCCACACATTTTAGGCACGTATCTCTGCTCGAACTTGGGTATTGCTAACTCACTGGACAGTTTTGCAAGAGGTTGGGTTGTATATTTTCTATTGCGAGAGAACCGGTTTTCTTTATTTTCATTGTGTAAACTACGTTAGGGGAATTCCCATTGTGAAGAATGGGTCGGCTGCAACTGTTACGGTTCAGAAGCTGTCCACTTGCCGATACCTGTGACAATACTGCTGATCAATGTTGTCGAAGAACGTTCGCAATAATAAGATGAATTTCTGAAGCCAGTATGAGTGGCTAATCTTGGTATTTCAATTTTAACGCCCGAAATTGTTCAAATGCATGTACAGCGCTTTGGGTATTTTTTTAAAATATTTCAACTAGACTACTCTAATATTGTCTTCAATCATCCAGAATAAGGCACATAATTATACTTTAAAATCAGCAGCACCACAAAATCATTAGTTTTTACGAAAACCAATGTTAAATACCATCGTATAAATTGTTTCGCGTGGAATGCAGATTCACAGGCTGAAGAATAGTTTTCAGCGCAGTTTCAGGAGATACTTTTCTCTTTTAATTATTGAAATCTGCGATACAGCGAGCTTCATAATGATAATTAAACAAAAGAATTCTCGTGGAAATTTTAATAGAAAATCAAGCCTTGTATACTTTTGATATTTGTGACTAGAAAATAATGATGTGAATACAATACTTTGTCCGTCAATTCAATTTTTTGATTTTTTGATTCTCTTGTATGCCTCACTTACACGCCGTTTATGAGAAAATAGATGGAATGACACATTTTCTAAACGCCTTACTCAAAATCGAATTAGGATAAGTTTTATCTATCAGCCAACTAGTAAATTCATAGTCGTCGATAAGGAGGAGAGTATACAACTTTCGGATATTGGTTCGTTCAAGAATGAAAATTTTTTTCGCTTGCAAAACTCATGGACTTTATGACGTAATCAAATAATGCGCTCAATTCTACCCGCAATACAACAGAGTAAAAATAAAATCTAGTCATAAATTAATATCTGTTTTGCATCATAATTTACCGAATTTTAGCATGAAACTTGATGAGTTTCTGTTATTATCCACTTAGGTGTCTATATTTCGATTTTCGGCAAACGTGTAATTCTTCTAGTTGTTTTAACCCGTCCGCCCCCAATACATTTTAATATATCTGCCCAGTTTAAACGGATGACGCGAATACGATTTCGGTCAGAGTTTCATTACCGTCTTCCTCGAAAGCATACATGGTTTCAAGGTCTCCTATCCCTTTCTAATAAGATAGCTTTAATTTGACATGTAAACGGGTTTGCTTTGACCATTATTACCAATAATCCACAACTCGTCTTGAATTCGCAAAAGCATTTCATGGTTTGAATAAAGACATACAAACATGAAAAATGCAGCTTTGAATCACCACAGAAAATTCACAATTCAAAATGAATAGTTGTTTTTCTAACCACATCCGTCAGTCATTCATGCATTTGCGAAGGCCACGAGTGAATCGTTTCAGCCGATAACCTTGTGCGGGTATTAATTGAGAAAGTAAATCGGAACAAGGTCGCCTGCATGTTTGCCTCGTGAACATGATCGGTCAACGAAAATGAACCCTGGTGAGTGTGCGAGCGCTGAGAAACGAATTTATGCGCAGGTCAGGCAAACTGGATGATATTTCGGTGTTGTTCAGAGATATCGATTGAAAATGCAGGTAGTGAAATGAAGTAAAAATGAAATATTGATTTTCCGCCGTTGTCGCTTGAGTGATGGCATCATTTGTTCGGATTCACATGATTGTGAATCAATCGAACTGATGAGATTTTTACCGTCGGTGGGTGTCGAGAGGAGTGGTTTCTAATTTCAGTTAGAACAAGTGAGTTATTAACAGAATAATCCGAGGTCTACGGATTTGTACCCTGGTTTTGATGTGAACAGCGGGGAATTAAACATTCATATTGTGGAAATTATGCATCCAGCACTCTCTTTTCAATAGTTTTTTTATAAAATCGCAATGTGAACACGTTTCGGTGACAGTATCATGTTTGATTTGTGACCTGATTCGAACTATACCTCACATTGAAAACGGTTTAAAGTATCTGTGCGTTTGAAAATGGAAACTTTAAATGAAATTGAAATTTCGACGTGAATGTTAATCCAAATTGCACAATACCCCAGCTCTACAATATTCAAGATTAATGGTGAAAAAAGATAATCGCTGTAAAATACTATGGGATATACGTATGAAAGTTAAACAAATCCTTACTATAATGTTTGCGTCCATGTGCTACAAAGGAGTAGCAAAATTAATTTTAATTGTGACATAGAGAGAAGAAATTTCGATAGAAAATTTGTTTTGGTAATTTGTTTTTTCAGGTATGTGTGTAAGAAGGAATCACCTAGGGATTTTAGTAAGCTGGGACTAACACAGTATTATTCAACATTTGTTTGAAGATTAATTTGTTTGATGAGGAAACAATATCTGGTGGTAAGCTGTTCTACAAAATCACAAACGGACTGCGTAAAAGTTGCGGTGACAGTTTAATCGGGGATTCAAAGTAATTCAAAGTTTTAATGGTCCAAAAAGCAAATACTTTGCAGTAACCACAGATTAAAATTATAGGGAATTCATAAAAAACAACACAAATGTTTTATACAAATGGAAAGTCAGCACATGTATTCAGATGCAAGGTTGGGTTTGGTCAACATATACTTGTCAAGTTCAGCCTTGAACATGTTCAGGCTTGTTGCGCAGCTGATATGTGGGGGCATGGAGTTCCATAGAAAACAGACTCTGACATCAAAGAAAAACCTTCGACAATTTGATCTGGAGTGTGGAATAATTAACTTGTAGTCCTGCTACCACGTGCTTCTTGCCGATGAAACAGGTGTTCAAGTGGGTGAACCACTGTATGCAAAATGTTGAAAAGCAGGATCAAGTCACCCCTGAAACGACGGTACGAAAAGTCAAAGAGGTTTAGCGTTGCAACATGTGGGATTTGAAAGGTCAGATTGGGACTGCGGGTCGGAAGATTGTAACTAATTATGAAGAGGTGACTGAGTGGATGGGAGCCCTATGGATTGTTGGGTATGTCAGAATTAGGTCAGATCAGATGCGCCTACGCTAGATGATGCACAATCCAAGTCTCGTCAGTTGCTGCTCAAAGGGTAGATTATACAATCCAGTAACCATTTTAGTTGCCTTATGATAAATCTTTTCGAGGAGCGTGATATCGTTTTCCATCCATGGTGTCCATGCTTGTGTTTTATAGTGCACGACTGGATGCATGTATGTATTGAATATCTTTGAAAATGAGAGCGGTGGGAAAAGTCCAAGTATGCTGCATGCACTCATTATAGACGGATTCACACAGCAAGCTGATTTTTAAATTTCCGCACACCCAGATACCGAGATTTTTCTACGATATACTCCATTCAAGAGTTTCGAGATTCAAGAATTTATGGTCTGAAAAAATTGTAGCTGTAACACACCATAAGATATTAATATATATATATATATATATATCGACTGTTCTTTAAGTTAGACAAAATGTAATGTATTATCTTGGTATGATGTAAAAATATTCCTCAAGATAAATGTCGTGTTATATAAACGGGATGTGGAATTACTACGCATAAAAATATCCAGTTTGTTCATGAAAATCCTTACACTAGATGATTGCACAACATCTGACGGTAGAGAGTTTCACAAGAAACAAACGCGCACCGAATAGAAGAACCGAAGTCAGTTCCGGTGAGAACGCGGAATATCAAATGCCAGTGGGTGAGTACGTGTGGCGTGGCTTGACCGGAGGCGAAATAGTTGTTTCAGAGGGCGCATCTTTGAGTTCGCTATCTTATAAGTTAGGAGTAGATACAACCGAACCAGCCTGCGAGGCAGTGAATCCAAATTAAGATGAACCAGTCGATTCTCAAATGATAGGTTGCGGAGGCAGCCACCCATTTTAGTTGCTCTGTGATAAATCCTCTCGAGCAGCTTGATGTCATTTTGCAGCCAATGTGCCCAAGCTTGCACTGCGTAATCCATCAATGGGTTAATATACGTATTTATGAGCATAGGGAATGTTTCAAGGGAAAGATGTCCGAAAATTCGCCAAAGCATACCTAGCACTGCTTCGCACTGTATGCTATTCTTAAGACTTCCACTAATCTATACGCCGAGGTCCTTTTCATTTGTTGTCTATTCCAGTTGTTGTTATCAAAGGTTGTAGGAGAATGGGGAATCTTTACCTATTTGCACCATTTTGCACTTTCTGAAGTTGAATGGAAGCTTCTTCCGATATCTAAATAGCTGTATAAGCGCAAACAGTCCACCCTTGACTTGATTCACATCAAAAGTTTAGCATCATCCGCAAAGAGAACAATTTTGGCTGTGAAAATTTTCGGTAGCTCGTTGATGTAGACCAAAAAGAGAACCGGACCAAGTACCGAACCTTGTGGGACACCGCTAGTCGCTTCGATTTCCACAGACTTTCCGCCATTGATACGTACAGTTGCCTTGCGATCAAGAAGGTAACTTCTCAGCCAGGAAGGAAGGCACCTATTATTACCAACATCGTGCAGCTTGCTCAGGAGAATAGAATGGTCCACGCGATCAAATGCCTTTGATATGTCAAAGTAACACGCATGCACGCAACCACCATCATCCACTGCCTGCGTCCAGTCTTCCATTGTATCCATTAGGTTAGTCAAGCAAGAACGAGACTTCCGAAATCCATGTTGCTCTCTGGACAACAAGTTTTGGGCTTCGAGATGACTCACAATTCTTTCGCGCACAATTCGCTCTATAACTTTAGCGAAAGTTTACCCATGGCGATTCTGTTCTGGCGACCCTGTGAATAGCCCATGCTTAATTTCGCTTTGCCAACCATTTTCTAGTGCGAATGCGAATTCTGAAGTTGGAGTTATTTGCTATTATGTTTCGGGACATAGTTAAAATTTAAATGTATCATGTTGGTGATGCAATCAGTCAGGGTTGTGCAATGCGAGTCCGGAACGCTGAAATTTAAATTAGCTTTATCGAAAGCCCCTTTGTTTCCATCAAACCAATGTAATTAACTTTTCCATTTAATTTTGTTTGCACGCGCATTGAAAGAGCAGAACAAGGTTGTCGCTTCGACCCAGCAGAGGGTGATACTGAACATCTTCAACGGCCGTGGCTTCAGAGGTTGAGACTAGGTCTAGAACAGATGTCTGTTGCAAATTTCGTTTTCGAGTATATTAGAAAACATGATTATACAAGGGGATGTAATCGAACAGTTCGCGAAGTTTGTAGTCTAGTGATCGGGGTGAATGATCTACTCGGTTGTATAGTTGAGGCAAATTGAAATCTCCCATAATCAGCAATTGCGAATTGCGCTGTTTTCCAACGAATCGCATTGCTTTCAATAGCTTTTCGTTATGTGAATCCGATGATGATGGTGAACGATCAAGATCAACGATGCAACTGTTTCCTGATTCGAGCTTCAAGTTACACCATATACTGTCTTTCAGATCGAGTTCAGTGTCTGTAACTACCGTACTGTATAAACCTTCGTGGTGGTAAACAGCTACTCCACCACCTATTCTTAAGCGGTCTCTCGGAAACCGGGTCATGCGTGGAATAGAGAGCTCGTGATCACTCTAGTGAGGTTGGAACCCCGTCTCAGTTATTGCTATGACGTCGAGTGAGTACTGATTACAGAGATACTTCAGTTCAGCTAGTTTGTTTACCAGGCATTGTGCGCTGGTATATAGGCAATTGATTGTGGTTTTTGTATAAAGTGATGGAGCTGAAAGCTCATCTATTTGCCCGATCCTTTGAAAGTGGGATATTGGTCGTTTTGGAGATTGGCGCAGTGTTTCTAATCGGAGTCTCGTCTGATTGTAGAAGCCGTGGTTCATTAGGCGGTTTCGGTTTCGAAAATCTGGGGTCACTCATTCTGACATCCTTCGGGAGATTCCTATGATTTTCTTTCCAGGTGGCCGTAATTGATTCCGTCATACCTCTCGTTAAAAAATGTTCTTTTAAAAGGTTTTGGCCCGTCGCCTTTATAGTTTGGTGACCAAGCTATTCTAAACGTGCCCACCACGACTGACTCGTGAGCCCCGATGCTTTTGGCAACGTAGAGACACTGTTTGTAATCGTGGTGCAGTATTTCACTACCCGAAGCAGTGTTAGTGTGTTCGGGAACAACAAAAAGAACCACACTGCGTTAGTCAGATTTATCCCCATTGTTTAAATTTCCTTTTCTCTCCCACCACGGAACACAGCATGTATGCGACATTTAATCTGTGAACATGTACGGAGTAAGTAAAAGTTTAGAACAACGTCTACCATCTATATTTATCTTTAAATGTTATTCACAGTAAACGCGGTTCGTCAAGATGAGGAGAATTGGGATGCTGACTTAGGCAGGTTAATGAATCATTCGTATGGAGCTCATACCCATCATTGAACACAGCTGGTACCCTTGTTCAATGTCGTGAGTTCGTCTACTTGAGAACAGTGTCCATGATATCTCCAGCACATTGGTGCAGATTACACTGATATTCATCAAATTTGTTTTATTTCAATATTATATTTGGAGGTAGAGGAATTCTGCTGTAGACGCCCATTCGACCTTTAAGTTGAGTCGCAGCTAGCGTTTGCGTCACTCAGCTGTTCAGCATCCCGCAAATTCTCTTAACGTAGCGGAGCATCTTGTAGAGGTACGGGATGTAGCGTTAGGTTTAGGTTGGTTTCACTTATTGTGAGTTATTGACTTCAATTTTTCCTCAAATTCTTGAGAACAGTTCCCTATCTTCGATCTTCTGGGTTTACCAATTGTGATACACTGGTCTCGGCGCCGTTTTAACGGCTTTGTTCTACAGACGCTGCACACATAACAGACAACTACCTCTTTAGTCAAAACTTTATCTCACATATAACACATGATTACTTTTGATTTCACACTTACCCCTTTTTTCCAAAGTTTACACTAATCACTCGTGGTTTACTTGCGTCCTGACATCCTGGTAGTTGAGGTCAAGGTCGTCTGATCGTTGAATGTGGGTTTAGATAGCTTCCACGAAAACACCTGGACACGTGTCGATCGAATAATATTTGAGAGATGAAATTTTTTTCCTGTGGGAACGTATCGCAATGCACTGGATGTACCAATGTATTGTGGTGCTCACATTCCTATCCTTTACACACCACTACCGGTTTCTGGCTGTTTGTCGTCATCAGGTGGGTGCAAATTGGATGTAAATTATCGAGTTAAACATTCCTGGAGACCGTAGATTTGATCCCACACAAATGAAACACGGCTTGTTGAATTAAGCAGAAGATCTTCCGAGTGATAGCGGTCCAGAGCAAGTCAAAACGGCGACAACAAACTTTGCAGGAGCACAATATTTCCACAGTGACGTGGAAAATAGTAACTTCGGACACTAAAAATGATCGGTAGCAATAGATCGCCTTAAGAGATATCGAATGGTGTAGGAATGATCCAGATAGAATTCACGAGTGACGAGTAATGTTTAAAATTATCAGAGCACAAAATTATTCGTTTGCACGTTCGGAATCCAAGAAACAAAGACAAAATATCATGCGTGTGACTGCCAAGTAAGTATGAGAAATGGAATGGTTTTCCAAATTGCAACATTTGGCACTTGCGCAAGTCGAAGGGCATCTTGTATTGAATTGACCATTGGTGAAGCTTATTTAAGCCCGCTTGTAAAACTGGGCAACACTCAACAGATTTGACCTTCGTCCAAATGTAGACATCGTCTATGTAAAGAACAATTTTACAGCCTACCAGTTTCGGTTGATCATTTATAAATATTAGGCACAACATCTGACCGAGTACTGAACATTGTTGGGCAATGCTCTTGGCTTTATTAGTTCTGAAAATTTCGCCATCTATTCTAACTTTCACTTTGCAAACCGTTTGTATATTTCCAGTGACTCCAACATCCTGCAGCTTCTGAAGAAGTAAGGAGCTATCAATTCTATCGAAAGCTTTATATATTTAAGTAACAGGCATGTACGGAACTCCCTTAGTCATTTAGAGTCGTGAGCAAGTTAGACAAGCGTGAGTATGATTTTCTAAATCCATGTTGTGTCTGAGAAAGAATTAATGGCTCTCGAGGTGCCTAATAACACGTTCACACCCCAATACTTTAGAAACTACTAGAAGGAGTGACATCCCTCCAATAACACCAGCATTATATTTATTTCGTTACTTTTCCGTGTTTTCCATGACTTGGGTTTAAGGATTTATGGCACTATCAACAAACTCTTTACAACAATACGGAATGTAAGCACCATAATACTAATACTGCATTAAGTTATGATTGAGAATGAGAAAGGTTAACCGACGAATTTTTACATTGCTGATCAATTCCCACTCTATTGAATATTAACAGCTACGTAAATTTCGCGTCCTTAATCTTATCGTTTAAAGTTACTGGAGATGAATTACTTTAGAATTAGCCCCGAAGATGAACGCAATCCATTGTAGCTATTGGAAAACATTTAATCTTTTCCGGCATGTTGATATCTGCGGTTGATGACAGTGTACGCGACCCTATGAGAGGCAGTAATTCTTTGCCTCGCTCCGCATACCTTCACAAACATATACAGTCTATAATGCCAATTTTTCTGCATTAGAAAATTTTATCAACACTAGTCTACTGGAGTTACACGCGTTTAACTTTGCACAACAAGAAGTACACTAAATAATGACAATTTTTGGTGATAGTACACTTCGAAAGAAACATACACGTACTGATTAAAATTTCCGATGCGAACCACGGCTGGATTTAACTATTTCACATGCCAGCTTGAATACGCGTTGGGCACTAGGAACAAGTTTAACTAGGTAAATGAGAGTCTACATCTGTAGTTAATGATTGATGCACCTCAAATACGCTTGCCATGAAAGTGCTTGAGGAAATTGTAGACACACATTTTAGCAATCAGTTTATCACGAAAGTGCTTGAGAAGAGTGTAAACAATCTTTTCAGTAAAGGTTACGTTAATGGATCATCATTCCGACATTTTGTGAAAGATGCGTTCAAGTAGAACAAGGTGCATGTTTCACCATTGTGAGTAAACTTTGTTGTGTATTTTAAGACTGGTTGAATGTACCAATTTGGTGCCTTCGTCAATCAATTCGGAGCGATTTGGTGTTTAAGTCGAATCCGCTATAATTTGAAAATGGCGTAATGTACAGCGTTGCAAAATTTTTAATTCGCATTTGTGTGTGCTTCCGTCCTGCTTTTCGAACGCTATAGAATGCATATTAATTAAAATCAGACTTCAAACAAAAATTGACCAACGTGCAGTCATTGGAATTATGCAAAAATATTCCAAACAGTCACCGGTGCTATATTTCACCGATAGTGGAACTTAGCCTATTCACCACACGAAACGAAATTTCATTTTGCGAATCAGGATTTATCCACAACTTCGAAAACTATATTCATAATCCCCGATCAGCGTTTTACATTAACGTGAATAGAATCAGGTTTCGCTTATAAATTTGGCTCGAACCATCGTGTGGTTATCATGGAATTGAATCTGAAAACGGTGACGCAGTAACATAAGCGGAATGTCACAAACGTCAACATCTCACCTATGAGAGGCAATCTCATTGGCGAGTACTTAGTCAGCAATAATCAGTATAAACACGTGACGTGATATATTAACAGTCATTGTATACTAAAAAAGCATTCAGTTTAAAGAAACGTACGATAACGTTGTATAAAAATTAAAAGCGCATAAACACCCACGAGTCATATACAGCATGATTTAACATTCATTTATCGGGTTCGATAGAATGATATCCTAGACCAGATCAAACCGATTTTAACAGTTAAGATTCAAAACTCAAAATTTAAGAATTTATAGCATAAAAATCTTGTAGCTGTACAAAATCAATGGATATTCGTTTAAGGACAATAAATATATTCAAAAATATTCCGGCACTATGAAGATCGACGGTTTTGTAATTAGAAAAAATATTAGTTTTGATAAGTAATATAAACGGGATGTAGGGTGGAATTACTAAGCATAAGTATATCCAGTTTGTTCCTGAAAATCCTTTCACATTTTAGACCATTAGAATTGAATTCAAATAAAATTGAATTGAATTGACGTCAAGCCACGCTGAACCCCTTACATAAATTAATATATTTGCAAATTTATTATCGAAAATTAAGCCCACTCGATACAGACAGCTCATTTTATTGAACGTAAATTGGTCTTTACATTAATTCCTTGTACATACAAAGTCTGCAAGGCATGCTGAAAATGTTCACAAGGCCACTGCGACTCAGCGATTGTAGACACAGCCAATCAGGAACTGAGTGAAAAGGTGCGAATCGTCAACCTCGATTCTTCGAAATCAAGCTCGTTTGCAAACAAACAAGCAAAAAATCATAGCTATATTGTTGGTCTCCTTCGATCGATGTCGACCATATCACAATCGCATGGTGATTTTCATGTTCGCAGATTTTCGAATGACTAAACAATCCGATTCGGGATGAACTATCTCTCCCGCAGTGCTCACAACGATAGGCAAAACTCGGTCGATCGATGTCAGTTGCCACTCAAGTGTCATAAAAACCAAGCGGATTTTAAAGAAATCAATAGACGCCCACAGACAAGTATGTTTTTTCGTTTGACAATAATCTTTAGCAATATTTTTGATAACATTTTCACCATCCGACTAGATGTACATTTTTGTGAGTCTTGTAAAGCTTTTTACTCGCATATCATATATGAATAAATCGATCAATCTATGCATAAGAGAATGTGCCTGAGCCCGATGCTTCACTAGTCAAAACTCGAAGGTACCACGATCTTGGTTCGCAGTTTGACCTCTAAACTATGATGAAAGTATAGTATGATCATGAATTACCCAGCTCCCTGACCCCGCTCACAAATTATGTTATTCCACACACCAGAGCAAACCA
>JACCGJ010025401.1:0-27835 GCA_013407085.1 Atriophallophorus winterbourni | reverse complement strand
TCGCAATGACGATTTGATGCCCCCTCTTGATTGGTTATTGACTTGCGGCCGTTGTTTTTTCTGGCTACGCTCACTTACGAACTTGTCGGTGCCGTTGCCAATTAAGTATGCTTCAACTCTCAGCTTCATTCTTTATTCTCTACTTCTCGTATCTGTCTAAGCCTGGGCAACCTGACAGTAATATCGCCCACGTGCTGTCTCTGACTGTGCGGCACTTTACATGGATCAGGCTTGTGCTTTCATACCATCATACCTCAGCTTGAGATCTCACAAAACAGTGCAAGTAATGAGATTTGGAAGAGTCCCAACCAGCGACTGTGACGTTTATAATGCTGTGCGTTGCGCAAAACCTTCGTTCCATTGGAAGTTAGTATAACGACGGCTGTCAGCTCATTTATTTAAGGGGTTTTGTGTAACAGGGTTTCCATATGATGGCCGCCTATATCATGTGTTAGACCCAACACATTATGCACTCAAATGGACACAGCTTCATGAGCTCTCTCCGTCAATCAATATTAGAAGTGGTGGTTTCAAATCATGTAATATTTGTATTTGAGGCTACCATGACAGATTTCAATTATAATTTTCCTCCCATTTTTCTACTAGCAATTTCATTCATGGTTTGATCAATTTGATCGAGTCCCTTATTCCGGACCTTCGTGCCACACTGGGTTTGAGTGCATCATTCTCGCCCCACTCTCAAGGCCAACTGGAAAACTATTTAACTTCCCATGGTGTTCGCAAAAGTGTTGCCAGGCGTGTGCTTCCCATCCTGTGCTGCTCATCGACACCCGCTACCATCTCAGAAGTGACGGCTTCTACTGAGGCCACTCCAATCCGCGCTCCTTCTGTCGTCACCCCGTTCCCCCACACCCCGATCAACGTTGAGATGCTTCCTGCCTATTCGAAACCTTGCAGTACACGTTTTGACACGGTGTTTAGCGATTTCACCAGTAAGGCTCCTTTCGTTTAATCTTTCGTAAATGGTCTTTCCTGTTGCATGGATCTAATTTTGCGCATATATTATCAAATGTGTGTCATCGTCGAAAGCTTTATCGGATGTCATTATGCCTCCGCAGGTATAAATTTATATTAATATGAAGTCAGTTGACACTGCAAAGCATCTAGTCTAACGTTAGCATCATATAGACAAATAGAATTGCCATCATTTTGTAGATCAATGATTACTAAAGCCTCTGGTCGGGCAGCTTCGTACAATCCCATCAACTATACTTCAGCTAGGAATAGTGTCAGCGAGAATGAGATGAGGTCTCGGTTGCTGTTTATTGCCGATGGCGCGGTGTATTCTCAACGAAATAAAAAATATATCATGAAATTTATGCACGTTCCGTCTGATATATTGAAGCGTGTGCTTGGATGAACGATTGTGCAGTAATTGTCTTGACCAAGCGACACCTGCAAATGGCTGCAAACGGAAACTTACTACTTGTTTGGAATAGGTTTTTGACCGATCGTGTATTCATAATGGAAAGAAATTTGTATGCAGTCGGTTAGAACAGTCTGTGGATAACCTTTCATTTCTAACACAAAGGCTTAGTCAGACGAAGGGTGATAGTCAGGGCAGAGGTAGTGGTTGAAATGCTATTTAGTCATGTTCTCTTTCCTAACGAATCCAAGAAACACCGCATTTCTGCCGCCGTTAATTTTTTGTGCAGGTCTAGGTCACTATTGTTCGTTTAGCTTGCGATTCCATACTTGGAGTTCGCTTCTGTTCTCTTAGTTATATTTTAAACTCAACGATATTCTTCATATTCATTACTTTGTTCGAGCACGCTTCCTTCACTGTAGGCAAGAACCTTGGTAACCTGACACGATCCGGCAGCAATTATACCAGTTCTTGCTGTTTATTAACAGGAGCAGTCGTGTCTGATGATGTATGCTTACTGTTGTACGGATTTTAAAGTATTTTAAGTCCCACCCTTCACAGCTGTTTGGGAATATTCAATGTCGTGTATATAAAGCGGTTAAGCGCTTGTGCTTACTGTCGACATAATACTGCCTTTGATGTTGATTGTGTCCTTCACAGCTGCTAATTTCTTCCTTGACCGTCCTATGATTGTTAGCCAATACCATTGATCCATTGATCGCAACTCACATTCAGGTCGACGGGCTACGAATACCGCGAGCCTTTTCTCATCCGACGCGGATATCTGGCGTGTTTCGTTACCCGATTCCCTTACGGACCGTTTGAAGCGGATGCTCACTCAGTACGATTCCACTTCCACGGATGTGGGTCGGGCGGGTGAAATGTTTGTCTACCATCACCTGACCGAAACGATCCAACGTGTTCAAGAAAAGCATCACCATTTCGATCAAGTCGCCGGTCTGGACTTTCCGACCGGACACCCATTGCTGGGCACCGGTCGGGTGGTTCGTTGTCATTGGTGCAACAAGGATGCGGAATCACGACAACCATTTGATATCGAAGTGGATTTACAGGGTGAGCTAATTACGTTCCTGTGCCCGATTTCATCCACAATGTTTGTGATGTGTTTGCTTTGTGTGTTCCGTTTAGTATCTCTTTCATGGCGGTAACTATATATGCTAATCTGTCACAAATTCATAACTAGGTGTTCGTTGAGTATCTATCATAGTCGAACAGATCACACCAGCCTATTTTTTGCACGACGGCCTTGAATTTAACCAGCTTTTATACTATATTCTCATGTGTCATGGCACTTGGTGACTCCTATTTCCTTGGCCAATATGTACAACCCACTTGCCTACTTTGATTAAGTGACTGTGTGATTGAATTTCGGGGCCTCGAGAAATTCCTACGTATGGATTGTTATTCCATGATGGGCTTTCATGGCTCTGTGAAAAATAACGTTGATGATGTTATCGATTTGAGTGACAATACGTACACAACTTATTCTGCAAATCCAGCGAGCACCCACCTATGAATATATACTTGCACTTGTATGTGTGTTTATGTATATATCATCTCGGAAGATGAAGCTAAACACACAAGAATCATTGACGATGCTCAAACCGTATCATATTTCTGCTTTGAGGTTGATAGAATTTTGTCGACTGTCTTATCAACGTGACGTTGTAATGCGATATCATTATCATTCACGTACAATGCTTAGTACTTGATTCGTAATGCCATCAGTAAGGTCCTTCAGTCTTCAAGATAGGGTAAAACGTTATCGTTCTGAAAATGCAATTTGAAACCAATCATTTTTGAGTTTTGTTTGTACATTTTACCGTTAAGTTTCTTATTTGTTTTTCAGTTGAATGTACCGAAAACAATTGGCACCAATTAATGGATTCGGTTAGGGATGAACTGGCCGCAAATATTATTCGCATCAAGCGCAGAGCGACACCGGATGTTCCCGGCATCTTACTTGTTGGTCCGCTTTATCTTGAAGTCAAATCCACCTTGGCACACGCGACTCATTCATCGTCCTCGCCCGATTTGTTCCAGCTGTCCGTGAACGAAATCGCCTGCGCTCTTCATCAGGGTTGGCGCTATCATCTACTCCGAGTGGTCTGGTCTAGAGACGTGAGCTCCGACCACCCACCCAAAGTTGTACATATCCCCGATATGATTGCCCGGCTGCGTGAACACTCTCCTTCTTTGCAGTTGTGCATAGCCATGCTGCATTCCTGAACTCGGTTTTGTATCACCAGCTTCTTATACCATTGAAAATATAACAGGGTTTCCACAGTTGTTTTGTTGTTATTCTGTTTCCCGTTTGTGTCCACATTAATGGGAGTCTGAGTGAACGATCATTATCTTTTATTTGACGATCTTTTGTATCAATCGCGTGGTTGACACTCTGTGTATTGTCAAAGAATAGTCGAATGCATGTTTTCTACTTATCGATCAGTATTTATGGGCTGTGCCACTTTAATCCTCAATTAAGCCATTTTGCGGGCTTCGTACTTTTGAGTCATTTTACAAAAGGTGACTAGGTTTACTGCCGTTACACGCTGTATCCCTTTCCTTTGGAAATTTTAAATACGATGGTTCTTTTCATTTTTTAAGATATTATAATGATTTCTGGTTTTCCAACTGTTCTCGGTAGAAAATCTATTGCCGAAATTCAAAGTGTATACTTTTCATGGCTGGATGCGAACCCCGAAACCGGTTGATCTTCAACATTCTCCCGTTGACCAACTTCCATTTAAAGGATCGTAATGGGCACGGCTTAAAGTATTAGGCTTCATTGAGAGACAATCGAGGACTGTTGAGCCAATCCCACTGAGATCCTAGATAGACATTGGTGACTGCAATACAGGATAAATTTGTTGGTTCTGACTATAAGAGATCAATAACGGCGGGTTATCCCAAGAGTGCGTTGTATTAATCGGTTTCATGTCTCTGTTGAAGATACTTAGCCTGCTACTGCAACAATTGAGGTGATCGAATCTAATGACTATTTGTCCATAGTTCTCTGCAATATTTTGTTTGACAAGAAACATATTTTATTGTACCAGAGAGATATTCTCAAAAGTACTTCGGATGTGCTTTACGCAGTGTCCTAATTTACTTTCAAGATCACAGTATATTTTGACTCACAGAAGCAATTCGCTGGACAACCTCATTCGATCTATTCGACACCAGAGTATTTCAACCCGGTTTTCGTTCTCGTTGGCTTTTTTACACCAACTTCCTGCCCGCCTGTTTGTATTTCGTTACCGATATTAAGGTCTATATGTATTATCACAACTTGGTCTGCAATTATGCTAACCAGTTGTGCTCTGATTCAATATATATGTCAGAAATCACAAGCCTGATCCATGCAAAGTGTCGCACTGTCATAGATACCACCTGGTTACCCAGGCCTAGAGAGATCTGAGAAAGAAAATAGAAATGATAGTGAGACTCAAGTTTGTATCCGTACGCAGCTCACTACCGGTGGCAAATCAATTTAGCACATTACCTGCATGCCACCATTTCAGTGTCTGTAAATAAATTCATTGTTGTCCTATTGCGATTGCTTGTCATTTTCCTGAGATGTGTTTTGCCATCATTTGAATACGAGTTTTGATTGTATCTGTTTTTTACAGATTGCTTTCAATGAAGCATTCGAAAAAATATACGAACCCCAAGCCGAAAGGCAAAGGCTTCAAAGTGCCTACTTCGCGTGTCAAAAAAGATAGCCATTCTGAAACTTTGTACGATCCTGCCGATCAGCTCCAGAGTGTAAAGGCAGTCAGTGGAGATTCCGGGTTTTGTCTTTTTTGTAAAAAATCAGACCATAGACAGTTCAAATGCCCGCTGAGACAAAAGAAAACATCGGAACAGCCGGAAGAATCGAAAAGAATAACACTCAATGTGTTATCCGATCCATTTCGAACGAGTATGGATGATGACGATTTCGGTGTTGTCGAAGTGGATCAGACATCCAATAAAAAGACACCCCGTTTGTTCTTCGTTTCTTGATCCATTTTGAATTTAACGATTATTATAAATGTACATTGTATGACTACGTCTTCGTGTACAGCTCAGCTATCTGTTGACCTGAAATTTACTTTCCCTTTTTTCAAGCTTGCCTCCAGCTTCAAACGAATCACAATGTCTTGTTGCAAATACGCATTCTTATCGTTGGTTTTTTGGTGCTTTCATGGGCAGTTTTTACAATTATATGTTATCTTCAACTTGTGGCAGTGATTCGCCGTCTCATAAATAGTGAACACCTGCCTTTCAGGGAATTGTAACGTGTTTCCGACTCTCATCTGAACTCGATATCAATAATAGTTGGAAAAATATGTGATGGCTTTGTAGTATTCCCATTAAAATGCTTTACCTACAACAGCCGGAGCTAAGCACTTGCCCTCTAGGCGCTAGCCGTTTGCTAAGTTAAGATTACTATGTTACTAATCCAAATGAATTGACCTGTGGTTTAGAATCTTGTTACCGTTAGTGAGCATCGCTGTTTTTAGTCTTGTGAAATCAACCACACTAAGTCGCTTTGCGACCTTGTAACCTCAGTTCTACGAGTAAAAATCCAGCAGTGATTTTAACTGTTTGTTCGCTTACCGATTATGAAACTCGTATCAGCAGTGTGCTTTAGTGTTATTCATAACGTGCTTGTAACAAGTCTATTTAACTTTCCTGATGACTTCCATGTCCTGGAATATCTAACCTTTTTGGTTAATGAACTTATTTACTAATGCAAGGAAATTTGAATGCAATCGGTTGGAGTAGTTTTTGGGTAAGGTTTCATTTCTGACACAGAAGCTTCGTCAGACCAAGGGTGATAGTCAGGACAGGGAACATGATTGAGTAGTAGTCAATCCACCACAACTTGTTTGACCTTACCGCTAAACAGCCTATAGTACGCCTAACATGTGTCACTTCTTGTGGGAATGACCAGGATCAGTGGTCGATTTTCCTTACAGTGTGTATCCACGTCAATCTGATACAATTGAACACGATCGATGTCAGTTGACACAGCGGCCCACATACGTAAAAGTACATAACTAACGGGGCTAAGGCTATTTTTGAAGAAAAACAAAAATCTAATTATCTAGTAGGTATAAGGTGAATAAAAAGTATTTACTTTCGCATCAGTGCCGAGCGCCAGATTGTGGAGATTTCCGCCCCATTCACCTTATTGACCGCCAGTCGACCTGCCTTGGCAATTTCGACCGCCTTCGCATGTAGGCGTTCGCTATACGGTTTAATGCCGCGTCTCAATATTGCCACATTGTCTAGATCGACGCACGAATAAGCCCCGGGATGCGAAGGAATATCAATACGTTATTCGTGATTTTGCCTTGGCGGAACACGTTTTAGATACGGGCCACAGCGTCGATCTATACAATGTGGAAATATTGAGCCCTAGAGCGAACGCCTACATGCGGAGGTGGTCGATAATGTGGACGGGCAGAAATCTCCAAAATCTGGCGCTTGGTCCTGATGCGAATGTAAATAGTTATTATTCACCTACTAGTTAATTAGATTTTTATTTTTCTTAAAAATAGCCTTAGCCCGGTTAGTTATGTACTTTTACGCATGTGGGCCGGTGTGTCAACTGACCTTGACGGTGTTCACTTGTATCAGATTGACGTGACACACTGTAGGCGTACTATGGGCTGTTTAGCGGTGAGGTCAAATAAGTGGTGGGTTGACTACTACTTAATCATGTTCCCTGCCCTGCCTATCACCCTTGGTCTGACGAAGCTTCTGTGTCAGAAGTGAAACGTTACCCAAAAACTACTCTAACCGATTGCATTTAAATTTCCTTGCATTATGAATACACGATCGGTCCCAAACATATTCCAATCGATTGCGAACTTATTTACTATTTTAATTTCTGACTTAAGGTTCACTCTAGCTTATTCTTGATCTCTTTTGACTATATGTAGATTCTTACGTTTATAATACTGAGGGCAATGATAGCAATGCGTCAAGTGCGACAGCAGATTTCAAAACCCACTAATTTGTTGCCATGGGCTTTTGGGTGCTGCGTGTTTACAAAACGTTGCATTGAATATTATTCTATATATTTGTTCAAATAATATTAAAACAGTTTTAAAAGGCATATTACCGCATATTCCACGTCAAGCATCCGCACATTCGTGGAGTGTGACCACAAACACCCTGTCTTTCATCGTCCACGATCGCACTCAAATGATCGAATGATGCATGGAAGGCTGGGTCTGCAATGCAAAATCTCGTGCTGCAATTTGTTAACAGAATACAAATATTTCACATTCTAAGCTGGAATTGATGCATCAAGATTAAATTCAAACTAGTAATTCGTGGTTGACAAATTGCCAGTATTGAGTAGCGATTCGTAGAATGGCGGCCGTTTCGTCCGGATTGAACTCGTGTCTTTGGAAATTGTAGTTTGTCTGTGAATACGAAAATGATAGTATACATAACGTGCTTTATTGTATGCCAGTACAACTTAGACCATCCACACAAGCCAGGAGCGGAAGCTAAATGCTCTTCATTTAAGAAGCATCCACCGTATCTTGAAGATATCGTAGATGGACAAATCAACGAATGCTGACATGGTTTCTAAAGCTAGTCTACAAAGCATGTTCATAATACTAAGAAGGCGCCGCCTTCGCTGGCTGGGTGATGGGTACAAAATCGAAAAGGGTCGTATTCCAAAACGATCTACTCTATGATCAGTTGAAATAAGGAAGTCGACTATCGGGTAAACCGCACTTGCGGTACAAATACGTTTGCAAAAGAGATATGTAAGCTCTCGGCTACCAATCGTAGATCACGCCACTTGTGTGAAATTGACATCGTTTTTTCGAGTGCTATGAGTGCTGTGGAAGAGATAGTTCCTCCAGAATAGGACCGTTTAGTCATTCGAAACGCTGTGGAGCATAAAAAACCTCATGTGCTTATAATGTAAATTCATTGTCGACATCAGCCGAAGGAGGCAAACAACAGCAAATAGATGGTTCAACATTGATAGATCATAATTGACTCCGGATGCTTAAGCTGGATTAGTTCATTTCGTTATTTTTTCAGGTACGTAAACTTCCCCTCGAATCTAAACGTGCTTGTCCTTTGTCTCGGCCATTTATAGCCGCTTGAGTAATTCACGTTTTTGCATAAGAAATAAATGAAATTATGAAGGTTTGGGCGTGGACGGATACAGCATTACACCGAATGGTTTACCTGCCATACAACGTTGAATAAAAGTATATCCTAGATGTGGAAATACTTAAATAATTTCGCGTTCTATAGAAGAGTGAGCAAAAACAAAGTGGAATGTGGTGTCTGCACCTCGAATGGAACACGCATTCAATCAAGTTTAGAGTAGAGCCACATCGACACGACTGCTTATGCGGATCTAGTAAATTCGAAGAAAAAGTTTAATTTTATTAGCTACTCACTAGTAGTCTAAATGTAATGATATCAAAAGAATTGTCTCAATATCACTATTTACAGCGCGTTCTTAATCAAATCTGTGTTATTCTTTGTCACTTGATTAAATCGACTGCTATATTGCGCTTCTGCTAACCGATTCTCGATAATGATACTAATAATTGTGTAAGTATCATTCAAACCCGGGTTTCGAAATGACGAGTGAACTTGAGAATCAAAATGAGTTTTACCGATTTTCGTAAGCCGAAACTAAATTTGCATTTCATCGCAAGTTTTAATTGTAATTCATTTTTTATTGAGGCGATTTATATATGAAATAATCACGAAGCTTTTTGTATAAACTAAATTCAAGTATTTTGCCTTTTTAAAGAAGTTAAACCTTTTAAGTAATGTGTTGATTACATCCCCCGCACTTACACGCGACTACTGGTTTCTGGCTGTTAGCCGTCATCAGGTGGTCATTCATAAGCGCCTTGAGTGCTTGACCAAGAATCACTTCGTGATTCTGTGTTTGAACAACATGATTCGTTGTACGAACCTTATGTATCAGTGGCATTCAAGTATAACTTTGTTTACCACTTATCCACTGTTTCAAGGCTCACTGAAGCTGATCTTACTGTCTCTACCTGATGACGGCAAACAGCAAGAAACCGGTAGTAGTGTGTGAGTGCGGGGTGTGTGAGCAACAGATTACTTTCGTCATCTATAAGCGCCTTGAGTGCTTGACCAAGAATCACTTTGTGATTCCGTGTTTGAACATCGTTGTTTGTTGTACGAACCCTATATAACAGCGGCATTCAAGTTTAAACTTTTAAAATTGTCATAAAGGTATGAAATCACAAGCCTGATCCAAGCAGTGCCGCACAGCCAGATACTGCACGTGGGCTAAGATACTGTCAGGTTGCCCAAGCCTAGACAAAATTGTCATAAATAGGGACAGAAATATAATCGTAATTCTTCCATTTAACATGGTGAGTTTATTTCATGTTATATTCAAGCAGCAATACGAAATAACAATCATAGCAGAAGAATTGAAATCGATACGTCAACAAAAGCGGTTTCTCCTTCGAATCTCGATTCACGAGATTCAAGGATATTTTCTTATCCGATCACAACAACGCTTATGATGGTCGAAACACGAGACTGCTTTTGAGAAAACTTGACACGTTGGAACATGAGATGTTTATCAATTTCATTTTACTGAAATACCCAAGTTCATTTACTTTTGATCAGATTGTACAATTGTTGAAGGAAATTTTTTGAGAACAGTCTTATTTGTTTAATAGACGATATTATTGCATGAAATTGGTCAAGGAGGATTGTGATGATTTTGTGACTTATGCAGGAAAAGTTAATAGGGCACATGAACGGTTCAAGTTTAAAGATATGACTGGACACCAGTTCCGATCTCCGTTATTCGTTTGTGGTTTGCAGACAGAGAAAGACCAAGACATTCGCACTAGACTACTGTTGAGACTAGATCAAGACCAGAACATCAACATGATGTCTATCACAACGGAATGCCAGAGATGGATAAATTTGAAGCGTGATATTGCGTTGGTCGGACAAAAACCCTGTCAAAACGAGCCGGTGGTGTTAGCCGTCAAGCACCAAAGTAGCCTTCAGATAGATCAACGAGTCGATCAAGACGCCAGCCCCCATCCAAGTTTTGTCAATGTGGCGAATTGCATTTTGTGCTATATTTCCCATTCAAGAAACACAGATGCCAGAGGTGCAACTGAAAGGGGCATAAATAAAATTACTGCCTGCAGACTATTTTAATAAGAAACCTATGTTCAATCATTATCAGTCCTATCCTGTCTTTGCTACTTTCCATGTAGATGTGAGAAATCGACCGAAGGATCTTACTGTGACCCTAAAATGCACGCCCATCGTTTTCAAGTTGACACTGCCTCCAATATCACTATAATATCGGAAGACTCTTGGAGATCGGTTATCAAACCAAACATCAATCCCACCGGTAATTTTGCACGTAGCGCATCTGGAGGAAGGTAAAATCTCTTGGGCCAGATAGCCAGCTGTATTGCTTTTATAGACACAACTTCAAAGTGCTTGCTACGGGACGAAATATACCAACTTCAATCTCCTTGGTCTGGATTGGCTTGAAAATTTGAAGTTGCTTGATTTCCCACTGAACACTGTGCAATGCGGTGAAACAATCGAGAGATGACTGGGTAAATCAGATTCAGCCTAAATTTCCTAAAGTCTTCCAAGATGGCCCTGGATATTGTCGGAAAACTTCAGCAAAGCTGACTTTGATACCGAATGCGAACCCAACATTTTGCCCCAAACGCCCCGTACCCTACGCTCTTTTGGAAAGCGTCGATGAAGAACTTGACAGGCTGCAAGCCGCTTGAGTAATCAGGCCCGGCAACTACTCAGCATGGGCAGCACCAATTGTGATTGTCAAAAAACCGAATGGCAGTCTGAGAGTCTGTGCGGATTATTCGACTGATTGCAATGCATCCTTGGCAGATCATCAATACCCACTACCTCTCCCTGAGGATCTATTCGCCAGATTGAACGGTGGTCAGTGTTTTGCAAAACTGAACCTATCGGAAGCTTACCTCCAGATTGAGGTCGCGGAAGAATCAATGGAACTATTAAACATCAACACTCACCGTGGGCTCTTCCAGTACCAACGCATACCGTTTGGTGTCAAGACTGCACCTGCTATCTTCCAACAGATCATGGATACCATGCTCCAAGGTTTACCCTATGTTGTTGCTTACCTCGATGATATAATCATAGTCGGATCAACTGCGGATGAACTACGTGAACATATAGAGGAAGTTCTCAAACGCATAAATGAATATGGATTCCGTTTACGGGGCGAAAAATGTGAAATTTTCACGGAATCTATACGATATCTCTGATTTATCATTGATCATTATGGTCGACGGCCTAGCTCATCAAACATTGATGCAATTCAGAAGATGCCACCACCAAATGATATCAAACATTGCGTTCATTTCTCAGATTGGTCAGCCACTATAGTGATTTCGTACCATCAATGCATGAGTTACGCGGCCCTCTCAATGACCTACTGAAGAAGGATGTCCCTTGGATAGTGTCAGAATAGACCCAACAAGGTTTCGAGAAGATAAAATCGATGCTGACCTCAGAACAAGGAAAGACAATGGAAAAAGAGGCTCTCAAATTAATTAACCGGAATGCAGGCCAAGAAGGTGGACCGATTAAGACGTATTCCAGTGACCCACATGCAAGTGGATCCAAAACTGAGGTCTTACCACAACGAAGCTCAATCGGGGAGGTGTTAGGAGGGCACCCTCCTCTTAAGCGCCATCTTCACTAAATTCAAATTGCTTGAATCGCCCATGACAACCAACTACCATCGTTCCCACTATGAACTTTCCCACGATTATGGTGTACCCTTACACGTTCACTCTGTTGTTGCCATGTAAATACAAACCATTTCCACGGTCAAACGCACACACCGGGCGCTTGGACCTCGAACTCCTGATCGACGTTCTATTCCGGCCTTGTTCTGTTTTCCTGACTGTTGAGTTAAGAACAATGCATAGATTGTTAGAACGCAACGACTGTCTCTGCTGCAACATCATAACAAATGGCACTTTGCTCAAGTTACACGTTTCGTTGAATTTTCCGAATTACTGTATTCATGTAGTTGGCCATTTTACACAGGCCACTAGACCTGTCAGGCTTTTTGCACACATAAGGCCGTAGCACTACGTCTCACTTCCGTTTCCGTTGAAATTCTTTGCAGCAGTTATGGACGAACACAAACGAGCATTTGAATACGATCTTCTTGGTTGCAATCTTAATAAATAGGATATCGGGTACGTTTCGGAGGTGGAGGAGAAGGATCCGTAGATTATTTCTCAACAGTAATGGTTTCAAAATCTTTTGATTTTCATGGAGTGAAGACACATGAGGCATATAGGGGCAAAACAAGTATAAGTCTATCAATGAAAATGTTTCCTTTTCCTTAAAGGTCGAAATGTCTCTGATGGAGTGAACATATTTCAAATCGTACTGTCTATGTCCTATCGGGCAAAGTTCACAGTCCAAATTGCCAACCAACAGACCAATGGAAACCTCCTGTGCAACAAAATAGTCTTATCCGAGAAATCTCGAAGTAATTTTTCCTATTTTTCTCTACAAACAAATAAATTAACGGACACCAACAACCAGAAGCCATCAGATCTCTTCCGACCACAGGGGAGGGATCGAAACAAAACATTATCTGATTCCGTACTACAAATGGCACTCTAACGCGTTTGCCTGAAACCGTTAGTGAGGTTTCATTACTGGCCCTTCTAAAACAAATCTAGTGAAATCTTAATTTTATAATTCCATTTTTTCGTTATCTCTCTGTCCTCAGCTACCTCCATTTTGACACCGAGGAATTTATTAAGATTCATTATTGTTGTGACCGGTTCGTAGGGGTTGTTAACAAGTGGTCGTCTTCCCCGTGATATCCACCATCATCATCATCACAGACAACATTACACCGGTAGCATGTACCGAATGCTTAACTGTCACACAACCATGAAAAAGTACAATCCTAAAAGATGGGGATGGGAAATGGGACTTAAATAACTACGGATTCTATAGAAGATTAAGCACAAATAAACTGGGATGAGGTGCCTACACCTTGAATTAAACATTCATTCAAACAAATTTGGCGAACGAGTAGAGCGACATCAACATGACAGCTTCCTTGCGGCTTTCACTGTCACGCATCGTAACAAGCTTTTCTCGTCACTCCGCTAGACAACATACAAGGTTAAGCAAACACTTCAAGACCGCCATTGAACATGGTTTCGTGACATATCCTGAAGCGTAACTAGCCATTGCGATTGGTGATCGCGAGGACACCAGCCTGGAAGTCGTGATGCGCCGACATTCGAAAGGTTACTAGTAATGTTTTTAGCTGCCATGTGACGGTTTGGCCACCACGAGATTTACGCCAGTTGGGATGTGGCGTCAACAACTTATTTCGGAGAGAATCGGTGCGTATGCGGTTGTAACAGCTAACTCCTAGAATGATGCGGAGACATCGGTTGTCAAATACTTGGAAACGCTGAATGTGTTCTTTACGTAAGGTCCAAGTTTCGCACCCATACAGTAACACAGCCCGAACGGTCGCTTTATAGAGTCTATTCTTGACTAATAATGATATTAAATTATCGAAAATAGAAGAGGAACTTGCAAATTTGAAGAATACTCTACAACCAACAATCAAGACTAAAACATTTGAATTGAATAATCGCATACGCTCGACCTCACAGCCACAGAGTGCTCCTGGAAAGGTTAAATTATTACACGACACTGAGGAGATTGTTAAAAGGCCTTAAAGCCGAAACCGTCTACTTCGTATGCTCCATTAATCAAAGCTGTCTCGAAAAATAAATCGCCTAGTGTTATCTGCATCGATTCGGCATCAACTAAAACGGCCTCGGTCGTAGAAAATACTTATGGAGAAAGGCGTTTGCAGTCGACCTCCGCTGCTCACTCTAAAGCTTCTTCCCCTGACTCACAAATACTAAATGAAAGAGGTTCACATTCTAATGACGCGCGGACACGCAACAAGAGTTCTTATGCACTAAGCGTAATATGTACGAATGTTAGCGAGTCCAACGAAAGCCTGTTTGATAGGAAACACAAACACGATCTCGATAAATGGTCTCAACTTTGTTATTCCTGGCAAATTGATTCGTTTAACTCGCCACTCCACCTCAGCTCATATTGTTCAACCTCGCTTACTAAAGGTTACAATGAAGTGCGAGGCTAATATCGAGAACATACTGATAAATTCGTACCGACTAAAGACGGATCCCAATTCAAAGTGCCCGATATATGCAAATGTACCATGGTGGGAAAGAAAGGGTACTTTAAACAATAAGGAAAAAACGGTCTTGCGAAGTATAGTTCTACTTGGGGTACCAGAAAATACCTCCCAAGCATCGCTTCAGGAAGCCACAGAGCACGATTTCGAGCAGTGGCGCTACATTGCGTGTTCACTTGATATTTCTAATTTTGTGGTTACTGACACTTTTCGGGCGCCTTTTGCGCCAAAATATAAAGGAGATGGTCCGAAACTCCTGAGGATTACGTTTTTAACCAACGACACGGCTGAGATTGTAAAGTCAGAATGGAAAAAAGCCGAAAGAGCTTTACCGAAGGACGTTAGACTTAGTCCACCCAAACCAAGTACCATGATCGAAACACATCCTCGTCTGGGGACAGCAGATGGTAGCGTTCCCACCGAAATGGAAGAAATCGATGCATCAGAAAACGTCTTAGGTACGGCTCAAACCGAGTCGGACCGAATACGTCAAACAGGGACCTAAATGTTGATTCAAACTGTCATTAAGTAGCTCACAAGTTTCAAACTCCCGATCACTTACTGTTAAGCCAGATCCGGTATCACACTGTCTGACGCCTTATCATATACCACACGATTCATCGCTACATCAAGCAGTATCGATCAAATGTATATATACAAATGCTCAATGTTTAGTCAACAAGCTGGCGGAACTCATTGATATCTGTGTAGAAAAGTCTCCTGATCTTATTGCTGTGAAGGAAACTTGGTATCAGTCGAGTATGACGGACAGTGAACTTTCTATCCTTAATATGACACTTATTCGTCGAGACCGTGATGGCCCTGGAGGTGGTGTTGCATTGTATTATCACAAGCGACTCAAGGTAAATATCATTGCAGATACTTAACTTTCACTCACCGACACACTTTGGTGCTCACTTGACCTGGAATCTGGTGACAGCTGTACAATTGGGGTTGTATATCGCTCACCAACTTCGACCGCAGAACATAACGATGTGTTAGTTCAAAGACTTCATCGCATCAGAATCGACTACACGCTCAACTTCTGATTATTAGGGATTTCAACCTCCCGCAGCTATACTCGAGAGATCAGCACTCAACGAACTCACTGGAACACAAATTTTACGAAGTATTCGATCTAGTACCCATGTACAACCACGTCTCCAACCACACACGCACGAGAGGAGCAGATCGGCCCTCTGTTCTAGATCTTGTTTTGACTTCAAACGAATCGGCCATTGAATCAATACTCTACGAAGCTCCATTGGTGCTGAGTGACCATGTGATGCTCGTGTTCGATTATGTCTGCAATGCAACGAGACTCAGTGACGAATCGAAAGTCATCCGTAGAGTAGACTTTTGGAGACTCAAGAAAGCACTATGAGCTAAACGATGTTCAACTTGATTCTAGTGACTCAAATACACATTACAATACTTCGATGAACTACCTTCAGATGCAAATCCAGTCTAACTCACGATTTGCTCATAGGAAAGATGTCCACATCTTCGGTTTCTCGGTTCGCAGAAAATGGATTTCACTAAAAAGGCGAGCCTGGGTTACTCATCGCAATGATGCCACCCCTACATCCTGGTTACAATTTTGCGGAATACATAACAGAGTCACCACCTTCATTCGGCAGGACAAACAACAATACCAACAATGTATGGTGGAACGAATGGAAAAAAATCCGAAATTATTGTACAAAATTGTGAATGAAAGTACCAAAGTTAAACCAGGGGTTTTCCCGATCATGATAGAAGAAGAAGTGACCTGACAGTCCAAGGCGACGACAGAGCGATGTACTTGCGTGCATTTACTCTCAAGTTTTGCCCAAACCGTAATTACGCATCAAAAATTATCAAACAGGAGTGAAACCACTAAGTGACCGGTAAAAGATTCAATTTGTAGTGGAGCGCCACTTACGACGATTAAACACGAAGAAATCCCCCGGGCAGGACAACATTACCCCAGCAATTCGTCATGTGTGTTGTAGAGAGCTCTCACATAGCTTAGCTGCGGTTTTCACCCAGAGTCTTCGCGAAGGTTGCGTACCTATAGCATGGAAAGCGGGTGTGATAACACCAATTTACAAGGGTGGCTGTCGTTCTGACGCAACAAATTACAGACCTGTAACGCTGCTACCCTGTATTTCAAAGATCATGGAGCGTATAATTAGTGAATGTATTGTGGGTCACCTTGAAGCAAGAGGTCTTTTGTCAGCAGCACAACACGGGTTTCGCCGGACCAGATCTTGTCTGTCGAATATACTGATCACACTCAACGACTGGACTATGTCGCTCGACCAAGGCTACACGGTTCACGCTTGTTATATTGACAAGGTCAATCACAGCCTACTTCTGCAAAAGCTAGCGCATTATGGAATAAGGGGTAACCTACTATCGCGGTTAACAGATTATCTGACCGATCGGCATGTGCGAGTTCCCATTGACGGTGTGCTATCGAAAATTATCAATGCCACGAGCGGGGTACCTCAAGGTTCAGTACTCGGGCCTATCCTTTTCCTGTTATACATCAATGATATTACTGAAATAGTGCGGTGTAAGCTAGTTGTTTCTGCTGACGACATTAAAATATGGAAGCAAATTCGATCTACTGAAGATTGTTTGATGCTACAACAGGACTTGGATGCTCTGTATCACTGGTCCCTAATAAATCAAGTGCCTTTCAACTTACGTAAATGTAATATGTTACAGCTTGGCCGTAATTACGACCACACATATCATCTAGGCCACGAAAACCTAACTTGGACCACCGCTGAAAAGGATCTCGGGATTTGGATCACTAATAACCTGAAACCGAATATGCATTGTCGAAAAGTGTTTAATCGGGTATGTGGTATATTAGGAATCCTGAGGAGAATTTTCGGGCGGTTCACTCCCAAAACACTTCCCCACATCCCACGATGGAGTATTTGATCCAAGCGTGGGCACCGTGGCTGCGCAAAGACATCGACCTCTTGGATAGAATTTACCACCGAGCAACAAAGCTAGTTGATGGGATGCAGTACGTCCCATATCAAGAGCGAATGGCCATACTAGGTTTGCCTGATTTTACACAGAGGAGCGACGTTATTCTAGCTTACAAAATACTGCGAATCGAAAACCACCCGCTCCGAGATCTAATAAAAATAATCTCCCCTCGGAATACACGTAGTCACTCAAGTTGCCTCGCAATACCGCACTCAAGACTTGACTGTCGGCGCCATTTCTTCTCTGTGCGTATCTACTTTCTATGGAATGCACTACCGCAAGACGTTGTGAATGCAACAACATTTGATGTTTTTAAAGCAGAACTGGATGCATATATCCAAAAACACCCCATAATCGGCCCTGTGTGTCGAATCAACATGAATCCAGACAAACATACAACAATGTGCTTTTGATTACATTTTCTTTTTTGTAGAGGCTGTACATGTAAAGCAATTGCTTTTTTCACCATAAAATCTTGATTCTCGATTCTTGATTCTTGAATTATGGTTGGACTTTGTTATAATTTAATGGATGCCCCAGGTGATTACTATCCTTGAAATTATTTACAATTAATTATATCAAATATAAGAAAGATTATACGTATTTGAAACCTAATAAGGTATAAAACCAATTAAGTTTCCATTTACGAGATTTTTGATTAAAATGCCAATGTTGACTCCATCGAAAGCTCTGAAAATATCGATGAAGCAAGCATGTACAGCATCACCGTCAAATAAGCATACTACACTTGATGCAATCGTGGAATAAGGTTGTCAAAACCAACCTATTCAATCACAGGAAAACGTAACACATGGATGTCATCGCATACATCCAACGTGTAGCTTCGTGCTGTTTTCACTCCTCAAGCATCAAAAGTACTACCAGGACACTTAGCTGATTATTACGAACAACACTAAACCGATAAAAAATTATGTGATTGAAAAGTTTATATTACGTGTTTATATGTTGGAAAGCATTGGCTGTGCCAGCCTTATCCAAACGTGGCAATATAGTTCGACGTTCGTTAACCGTTTGTCCACAGTTTCAAGGTAAGAGGAGTTTGATCGTACCGTCCTTATATGATACAATCAATATGAAATTGGTCGGGGGTCAAAGCTGACAAATATGGAGGTTTTGAACATGTTAAATGTTTTGTGGTTAATCTTGTGTTATTAATTTTACTTAAAGCATGGTACGAATTCATTGCTGTTTTAGCATGGAAGAAATCGTGCCTCAAATCAGTTTTTAGATAATGATGATTGATATAAATTCCTTATGTTGATATGCCGGTTTTAAGTAACTTGCATGATTAAACTACCTTTTCAATCATTAATATGGGATACAACGCAAGAAAGCTGAGTACATATATGGTCTTACTTTACTTAGAACAGTGATCTGCCCTGAAAAATCTTCAATCGAAAGTTTTAAATTAATTCGGAGGAAGTTGTTTATAAAAACTCAGCTTATCTGGCATATTGTGTTTGTTCTTGAGAAACTAACCTGGCGACCCGATAATGGAAGCATTCGGGATTGATGTTATAGTAAAAATGACGAGAAATGGACCTATATCATTAAAGATAATTCTTTGAATAAACATCTCAGTTATTGCAAAAGAATGTTAAAGCAGAATACGTGAAAACTATGGTTGCATGTCTCACTCACTCACTCACTCAGTCCTCTCCGTGCCGGGTGGCACATGAGGCGAATACAACCCCGCGCCAGTGGTTCCGGTCTGTCGCTGGTTCCGTTGCGGTCTGCACCGTGAATTCTTGTGCATGTAGTTCGCGTTCCAACGTTCTGCGCCAAGTTTCCTTGGGCCGTCCCCTTTTTCGTTTACCTTGCGGAAGCCAGTGAATGGCTACCTTCGTATGCGAACTGGGATCCATCCTGCAGACATGACCGAACCATCTCCACCGTCGTTTTTTGACTACGGTAGATACCACCCCCAGACCAGTTTTTCGCAGGAGCTCTTCATTCGAAATGGTGTGTGGTCAAAAAATCCGTAGAATCCTTCTCAAGCACTTAGTTTGAAACACGTTCATTCTGCGCTCAATGGCAGCGGTCGTCTTCCAGCATTCCGATGCATACAGCAACACACTCAGAACGTTGCTCTCGAAGAGTCTGATCTTCGTGTTAATGCTGAGAGCGGAGGATTTCCAAATGGAATTCAGCATGCAGAATGCTTGGTTCGCCTTCTCGATCCTTCTCCTGACCTCATCTTCACAGTCACCATTTACAGTCAGTTTGCTCCCAAGGTAGACTGTATCTGTAACCTCACTGAGGGTTGACCGTCCACGAAACGCACAAAATGAACAACAAGACAATTCGAGTATCGTATTCAATTACCTTGTATTTATTCTCCTATTAAGTTCAAATTAGAAGTGTTTTCACTTATCATGCAGAGAACGTCAATTAGTTGCTGAGAATGATATACTCACATGGTGAATGTTTTGTATGTGAAAACTGTTGCCCAAAACAAGCGAATCTTGTCATTCGCACATTTGATATTAACCAAGTTTATCAGTATATACCAATAAGGAACCAAGTCTACAAATGGAGATTTAATTACTCGATAGTAAGTACCACATGTTGAAAACGTTGAGCAGCTCTGATAATAAGCATTTTGTATATCTCTATACACGAATAAATTCGATGTGACCTATGCTTACAAGAAACTATTCACAGCATTCAACTTTTATATTTGACCAATTAATTGTGTTGCTCATATCCTGACATTTACATTCCACACCCGGTTTCTAGTTGTTTTCCGTCATCAGTTGGAAACAGCAAGATTAGATTCAGTGACCCATGTAGCAGTGGATTAGTGGTAACGATAGTTAGACAGGATTCGGACAATATGAATGCCAAGAAAGGCTGATCTATGAGCGCCTCAGACGACTGGACCTGAAGTAAACCAGGCGATATTATTCTTACATACAAAGTTTTTACTACTATTTCCCAGACCCTTTGGATAACTTATTTCAACTTCGAACTCCGAGTACCATCAGAGGTCATAGTTGCCCGTTGGAAATACGACACTCCGAACAGAAATGCCGCAGGTGTTTTTATTCGGTGCTTGTAGGTTTTGTTTAAAAGCCCTAACCGGCCAGTTTGGTAAACTCCAACAGTTTAGCAATATTCAAATGAGAACTTGACGACTGTACACAAGCTAAACCTGCTTTGCCCCCAACTATTAACAAACTATTGTTAATTTACGCTAACGGGGTTCTATGCTACTGGAATTTTCCTCGAAACAGCATTATTGATACCATGAATTTACATGTGAATTCAGGAAAAATGAATTAATTATTGTTCTATTTCTAGGCGCAATATTTTGGATTGGGTTACGCACGACTTCCTCAAAACATGTCAGTATAATAGAAGTGATCCCAAATTGAAATTTTGTCCCATTTTCAAACTATCTACAATTCTTGATGAAGTTGGATTCGACGAAACGTTATTCATGAAGGTAAGTTAAGTTGTTTGAATGTTATTTTGTTAAAAAACGCGTATTTTTTCCAGATATTTAGGACATATAGTTACCTAGTAATCGCAGCTCACATGAATCGCAAACTGGTTGCGTACATCAGTGAAAGCGCAAATATAACAAGCTTATTATTTTAAATGTTCGTTAGTTGCGCTTTCATCAGTAGAAAAATTTACATTGACAAAAACAGCGATGTTACCTTTAGTTCATTTGCAAAGACAATCACGTATAATTAGCTGTGGTTCATCTGTCTGATATAGACTCTATATTTCGAATGGTCTTATTCTTTTGTAAAACCGGATTAAATCAAAATTATGTTGCCAAGTAAAATACTGCAGCCTACCGATATAATTATCAACGAGGTTCCTAATATGGCGAGTTAATTGTGTGTATCAATATGCTTCAAATAAATGGCGCAAGTTATTTGCACACAAACCATACTCCGAGGCCCAGTTTTCAAACTCTTTTGAATGCGTCCACTTAGCTCGTTGACCTCGTCGGTTAAGCGTTGTTCTGAAGCACTTCGCCGAATTCGGTTTAAGGTCTCCGACATGAAGTGTACTTATTAACCAGAACATGTTATCAGCGGCACTCACGATAATTCACATATGGAAAGATGCACAGCGTTTCCTTTGAATGTAGTGAACTAAAGGTGCAGAGGAACTGCTTACTGAATCTGATAACCTATGCAATGTTTTGCTCCATTTTAACTAGTCAGAGCAATTGTTATTATATTGAGGACGAACTGTATTTTTAGCACTTTGCATTATCTTCGAGGAATAACGATTTCAAAAATTTGAATGTGCTTGCAAGCAGTTCATGCGTACTTTAGGCACCGAAGTAAAAGAAATACATCGTCAAATTTAAAGGGTTCTTGGTATAACAACTAAGTCAGTGGAATGTTGCATATTCATGAACAGCAACTATAAATATTTATCTCATTAAAAAAGAGTTAAAAAGTAAAATTGCAGACTCGTAATTCTAAATTGAGAAAGAATTCCAGAATATTATTAAGCACAGAATCCTCGAAGTAGTTATCAATTCGATCATGACATTTCAGGATGGCGACACTAAACTCCAGATCACAAATCATTAGAGTTAATCAGCCAATTATTTTGTGTATTCAAACAAAATAACGATGTGGACTATACGTTTACAGTGTCTATGATATTTTATCATTTTTCTAACTTCGTGTATGCCCGTCGAGATTTAAAAAATTTCATCGTTGATCTTTCATTATATAGCCGTAATTACTTCAAATGTTTTGTTACTCATGAGTAACATCAAATCTTGAAACGTTTGCCATAATGGGAATTTTGCTGAATTTGACAAGAGATTATCTTACTGCATTGGTGTTCACTTCGACATTCAGTGAATATACCATAGCTTATCCTATCATTTCACTGTATTTATTAAATCTAGTAATTTTCTAAGCTTTCGCTTTATACACCTGGTCAACCTGTGGAGGCTGGCGATTTTTAAAGCGAAATTGGTCTTGCACTTGCAAACGAACATCATTCGTGAGCCTTACATTTGATATTCTCTATTGCTTTTATACTATTGTAATTTTCATGTTTTTATTCATACCGTAATTCTGCGATGTTGTAAAGTAATAACTTTTTTAACCATAAATCCTTGAATATTTGAATCCTTGGTAGTTTCTTAACTAATTGCTTTTCCACCGTAACGTTTCTGACTTCAGAGGAAGCATTTTTCCCATTTTTATTCCACTGTGTAATATTTTGAAACGATTGCCTAATGATTTCAGAGTTGCATTCGTTTTGCCACAATTTTATCACATACATTCTTTCATCGTCAGCAATAGGAACGGCATCTATTTGCAATGCTCTCCGTAGCTTCACTGAGGGTGGGATCGAGCTACTTTCAGGTAACCGTGTCACTGACCTTGATTATGCCGATGACATTGCTTTGCTTGGTGATGATCCGGTGTTCCTACAGAATGCCCTGAACCAGCTAGCATTGGAGGCGTCTAGGTACGGATTACACTTAGCTCCAACTAAGTGTAAGGTTCTTCTTCAAGATTGGGAGGGGTTGCAGCCCACTCTGACGGTCGATGACCTCAGTCTGGACTGTGTGGAACAGTTCACCTATCTTTGTAGCTGCATCACGGCGGGAGGAGGGCTGGAAAGTGAGATCGGCTCTCGCATTGCGAGAGCTCGCTTCGCGTTCACTAGTTTAGGTCATCTCTGGAAGCGGTCTGACGTGAGTTTGAGACTCAAGAGGAGAGTTTACCTGGCCTCAGTCAGGTCGGTCTTGCTTTACGGGTGCGAGAGCTGGGCAGTTCGCGCAGAGGAGCTCCGGTGCTTGGAGGTGTTTGAACATCGATGTTTACGGAGGCTTGCACGAGTGTGGTGGCAACACCGCACTAGCAACGTTGAAGTGAGGCACCGTGTTCCAGGTGTGAACAGCCTGATGCTACGAGACCTAATCGACCGTTCCCGTCTCCGCTGGCTAGGGCATGTCCTGAGAATGAAGCCTGAGCGCCTACCCTTCCGCGCGCTGCGTGTGTCGGTTGGCCCAGGCTGGCGGCGGTGTTCAGGTGGACAACCGCTGACTTGGAAGAAGGCCTTAAAACGCTTGACGTCGGGTTTAGCTCGGGTCGGACGAACGCGGCTTCCTGGGTGGGGTCCAAGGGATAGTGAGTGTCTGTGGCTTGACACGCTGTCGACGATGGCTGAGAACCGGCAACAGTGGAGAGAGTGCATTCTATTTTGTGTTCCCCCCTCAACTTTGTAAAAAAAACAAAAAAATCAAAAAATCGACATGTGGAACAATGGACAAAAAAATTCCCTCTCGTATTGTACCTTTTTTTTTCTTTCCTTCTTTTTCTCGTGCATTGCCGGGTGGCACTTTTTCATTTTTAAATGATTGTGTAAATATATATACTATTTGCAATAGTGGTGATAAAATGATGTGCACAAAACAATTATTTTAAAGATTTGGAGCACATGGAGCATGTTGACGATCCTTCTGCTGCCACCCGTTTACTTTTTCCTTCATTTAATTTTATCTGACAAAAATACTAATGAAGCCTGTGCTTATTTCTTGTGTCGATAACACGAATCACGCAGATGCACTAGCGAAAAGGTTTGGAAATATGTGCAGGTCACCACTGTGTAGCACGCCACAAGTGCAGGAAGCGCGACAATGAAAACAATCGTAAACCCGCAATTATTTGGGATTTGGAGAAATTGATAAATGGTTGAGCGACAACTTGTTGGTGAACAGGATGCGATGAACGTCAGTCGTTATTCATCGGGGTAAAACATACGAAAGCAACGTGATGAGGGCTTTAGATTAACCAGTTGGCACGAAATCGATCCGCAAATCACATTACAGTGATAACCGACACAGACAGTTTCATGCTATTCTTGTGGAGATGAGAATTTCTTATAAAAGATAGACGTGTGTTGTATTCTTTGCTTATGAAATAAACGCGTTGACGAATTAGTATTCGTCCAAAGGTGCATTAGCTTAATCTTGGGCATCCGATATACTAACCAAGTATCTAGAGTTGCCGCTTGGACGCGATGTACAGGAGTACCTTCACTTTTAGTTCACATTTAACGGCGAAGACTTCACTGGTTTGTCAACGTCCTCCAAATGATAGATTCAACGCTAACGAACCTTGTCATCGACCATGAACATGTTCGTACTTGATTTCGGCAACATGAAGGTCAAACAAATAATATCTGTCTGTGAGAGATGTAGATGCGGGGGCGCGTGGTCATTTATGTCGACTAGGTTTCGAATGGGACTGAATTACGATTGCAATAATATTGCCTCATATTTACTCAACAGGAGTTTACTAACTCCAAATGTCGTTGTGGCTCGTGGAGGATCGAGCTCTTTCCAATCATTTTTGGTTGTAATACACTCAAAGAGATGCAATTAATTTTCAGTTTAATGACCCGGAATATTGATGGTCTATAGCATATACAGGTTTCACCCGTCCGGGTGATTAGATATTAAATGGTGTGACAGCATACAATAACTTACTTTTTATGAGAGGTAGCTTGAAATTTTATAAAACTAGTAAAGAATAATAAATACGGTAGTGCTTTCCAGTTAAAACATCGGTTTCCCGGAGAGAACTGCCTATCATATTCAGCGATAGACAACCGAGAAGTCCAATTTGTCGTTCTGGTATTCGGTAGCATTTTTGTAATCTCTACGACGTCACCAAGTTGATTCATTGAAAGTATTTCTGTTTACGCTTTCCGATTTATGTTTTGATGTTAAGTGAATCATTAGTAGTATAATTTGCTAGCAGATCTGACGAAAGTATTTTCATGACTGCCTTCTGCTCACAGGGTGGAATAATCAAGATCAGTGTTGAATGGGAATGTGACTTGGACTGGAGCCTTGACTATTGCGTTCCCAGTTACACATTCACAAAATTGGATGCTGAAGGCACAACAGTGGCACCGGGATTCAATACACGGTTAGCAGTTTGTTTTGATCTATTTATCTTACGTTTTTAGAAAGTGAGCTTATTCTCGAACGGATGGTGTCACTCGCATATCTAGCACTTGCACTACACAAACGATTTCTGTCTAATTGTTGTCATCAGATGGTAACAGTGAGATTAGACTCAATGGATATTGTAACAGTGAAAGTGGTAAACAAAGCCACTGTTAAATAAGATTCGTCCAACGAATCATGGTGTTCAAACACAGAATCGGAATGTGATTCTTGGTCAAGCGCTCAAGACGCGTAGGAGCGACAAAAGTATAATATTGCTCACAGCCGCCGCACTTACACACTACAACCAGTATCTGATGTGTAATCAATAAGCCTTTGAATTGATCACCTCTATTCTATGTAACATAAAATGAAGTATTTCTATGTGTGAATATGGATAACATCATAGAAGTTTCCAGATATCTTGTTGGATTCCTTTCCAAATATATTGCCAACAACAGTCTCGGGTTTAATTACATTTATTAGTTTGTTTAGTAGCCTGATTTTCTTGCGCGCATTGAAAAAAACGATGTGTATCCATCGATGCAGCTATTCCAAATACTTCCACGACAACGGTGTACTGAGCCGAAATCTATTCAAGGCCTATGGGATACATTTTATCGTGGATGCTCATGGCAAGGCAAGAAAATTTGATCTGCTGCCTTTCACAATGAACATTGGATCCGGAATCGGATGGCTCAGTGTGGTGAGTCAGACTTCGAGGGAAACCCTGTGTATGACAAAATGTGCTTCACAGATTAATTCCACAATCGAATGTCAAATTTCACTGCTCTCATCAACATCAAAGAATAAACTGAGTAGGTTTTGTGAAGCCAAACGAAACGAGGTATAATGAAGCATAGTGGTTGAATTCGAAAGATCAGTGGTTTATGATTGTATGGATAATCGCTCATCATGAGCACAAGATGACGGGCTCACTCAGCAGTGATATAAATTTAGCTGAACTAATTTAAAATCCATGTGAAATTAATGGATCGAAAAATTTTAAGACTATTTTAAGACCTACTTTAGAATATTATGAAGGAACTTCAAATTTCACACTAATCACACTAATGACGAACTACAAATCAATTTTTTGATTGCGTATCTGATCAAAGCCTAAAACACAGGTCTTGTGTTCGGCTCAATGTTGCGCCAGATATCAAGTTGAGTATTCGTAGGGTGCACGGAATTTATACACGAGAACAATTCAGATTACGGTATTAATTGAATATAATTTAGAATAGTCGACTTTATATGATTATCCTTAAATGACAACAATTAGTAAAGGTATAAATTTGATTGATTATGCTATTAATAGCGTCATTCGAAACTACTGTGCAATTTAGATGCATTGAAGTTATACAAATTGCTCTAGGTTTCTGCTACTTTAAATTTATACATGTTTGTTTCTACATTCTAATTCTCATTTCGACTACCTATTTAACCCAAGATATAAAAACCGTGACTGGTCGATTTTATTAATAGGATTCAATCTTGATTAAGTTTTTTTATTATTATTGAAGGTTGATCAATTTGTTACAATGCTCGTCGTCTACAAAACACCTAAAGGTTTCTCTATGAATTGGATTTTTGTTCAATCTTAGGGTCAATCAAGTGTTAACTTATCGAGGCTGGGCAATACTGCTAGCTGCAATACTGCCTTGAAATTCCATGCCATCAGCGGTTATTTAGTAGATGAACATTCTTGAATTCGACGCGATATTCGTGGACACATCTGTATTCTTGCCTAATGTTTGCAACTCACTGATCTGTGATATCATACAAGAATATTTTGTTAGTCTTTCGTCTATCATTGAACCCAGTACATTATCCATACTTTAGTACAAGGCAACCTAACCTGGCGGTGATACGATCGATATACGTAGTAAATGAAGTTGATAAAGACTTTTCATTTGTCGAGCTCTACGCAACAAGCAATGGATTCTTATAATTCTCACTTGACTGAGCGTGATAGACACCTTACTATAAATTAACAAAAACATTCCAACTTTCCAAACGCACCGCGGTAATACATGGAGCACATAGATAATTTACTTATGCAGCTTGACTGTGACATGTTAGCTTTAACGCATTTACCGTCCTGTATTTCTCATTGTCTAGCTTAACCGACAAAATCGTGTTATCGCCCTGGATAAATATGGCTTAGAAAATGTACCACAGATTG
>JACCGJ010025400.1:0-11174 GCA_013407085.1 Atriophallophorus winterbourni | reverse complement strand
CTTTTCACACATGGTCCGACGGCTTAGGTATTCGCAAACTCTACGCAGAAAATATTTTGACTACCACTTTACTAACTCATACACAAAACACTAGTAGCGTTATTAGCTTTCTAGAAATAAACTGCGACATATTGGTATACTGTGAAACAATGTCAATTTATCATTTGCAATACAACGTTTTCCCATAACACATGAAATCACTAATGGCGTAATTACAACTGGCTCCGTTGTTTAATATCAGGTACCTCGGGATTCATGGCGCCGATCTCATGTGTCGGGCTTATTTAAACTTGGTGAGTTCAAATACGTTTTATTTGCTGTTCAATCGAAGTTTGAGCACTTCGATTTTAATTTACTTTGACTTTGATAAATAATGACCGATGCTTTCAAGCTAAGGCCTTCACCTATTTTTATGAGATTCACAGCTCTGGTTGTTTCATGGTCGATATTGACCGCACATCAGATTCATTCATTGCTTGATACCTTGATAGTGGACATACTGGCACATGGAACACTCAATAATAAATTACCGTAATCTGATTTCAACGAATAACAGGGTTAACAATCTAAACTTTCTAGATTATTCTTTTAATTTTTTATTGGTCAATGTACTTTGTTTTAGTAATCACGTTAATATTTTTTGTGTATATATTTAAGTATTGAAATATTTGGTAATCATGATTTAATATGTAATGCGGGTGGACACTAACATCTATTTCCCAATTATTTTGGTCATATCGGAGGAAAAATTAGTTTCTTAGCATATTTCATTACTCCAATGCTCCAGCTCTGTGCTCAAGATTAAAATTAGCTATATTCACTGTTTCAAGCGCATGCGGATCCTGATCCTACTGTCCCTACCTGATGAGTGCAAACAGCACGAAACCGGTCGTGGAGTGTGTGTGTGATGGAGATGCATGCAAATGAGCTTTTATATTCATTATATCACAGTGTTAAACAGCAGATCGAGCAGTTAATTTTGTCGTAATTTGTTGAAAACCAGACCTTATCAATCGGGAATGATTCATTCTCAAGCTTTCTTCATTAATATCCCCATTCCCCAAAATCTATTTCAATCCTGCTATTGGTATTTAAAATAAATTTGCATTAACAAACTTCCTCTAGAGTTAAGATGAAGGTTATATTGTGCCACAACTATATAAGAGCATTATTGCTTATAAGATGCTCGGAAAATAAGTGACCGTTAATTCGGACAGAAATAGAATCGCGAGCTTCACCGTTCTTCCCGACATAGTTCAGCTCCTGTACAGTTTTCCTTTATTAGGGATCTTTGTAGCGATGACCGCGAGCTATGCTGGAAACATTCCGGTATCACAATATATATGTTCTATAACGATTTTCGTAAAACGTTTAGCGGTAGGGAAATAACTCTATTATAATTTTAAAGCATTATATTACCATTTCGTACTTCGATTTATGTATAATGACGTAATGACTCCAAATGTTGTAGATGTAGTTGGTATTATATAAAAAGACTATATTTCCAACGTTTACTAGATGATACCTGCTAGTGAATCTGCAGCTTGTTTATCACATTTAACGGTAGTACACAAGATTTTGCGCCGTTCTTATTAGGCCAAAAACGGTAGTTCGTATTTCGTGTTGTGAATTTCACTGATCATTTGATATGCGGCGGTGTACACTGCTCCATTAGGCTCAAAATGAATTTCCGAAATCACACTTGCAAATAACCGATCTGGTTATCATACCGAATGAACTGATAAATGTAGCATACCGTATGTTGGATTCATTAGTATTCCTTTGCCATATCTGTATTATTCAATCGCATTTAAATTTGGCTTTCCTATATTGCGATTACTGGACACCAGACACTCTTTCACTTTGTAATCAATCACCAGCTAAATATTCCGGTAGATGATCTACCATGCTATGCTTCTAAACTTCCATCTCCATGGGTGTTTTATCGCAGGAACAGTAGATGACCAATCTCGGTAAACGTGGATGGTACTTGTGGTGTGTCGCAATGAACGTATTAACTTATGCTAGCCTAACCAATCATTAAATACATCTCTTCCATGCATCTTTGTGTTTGGCTTTTCATTCTATCCTCTACTTACGTTTTGATTATCCCATCAAATTCAGAATTTCCAAATTAAAATCTTTGGAAGTTGATACCCATATGTCATTATCAATATTTAATTTTTCTTTCATAAATCTCAAACGATGATTATCATTCTCTCGATGACAACGCAACCTCACAATTGGAATTAAAGTGGAATGTAAAAACAAATTATTAAATTATTTTATCGGTTAATATAGAATGAGAATTCTGTTGTTACGTATTCCATGACGCAAATTAAATTCATCGTTCGACAATTCCTAACCTCGGGGTCGTCAAATTCAGACAGCATACATATATTTTGTGTAGAGGGAGTATGGTTGTATTTATGTCCCGTGTAGCTCGTAGCTCTGGAAACATTTGCATAAACTATATGGCTTTTCGACATGCTCAATCCATCAGATAACACATGCTCACTTATCATACGCAACAGCTGACAAGTTCCTGCCAATCAATCGATCTCGATAGTCATGCTCGTTTAGTTCGTGGTTTGTTCCGAATGTCCATGATTTTGAGCTCTACAGTGCATGTAAAATTATGTTTGTTACGTTTAACATACTACTGCCTTTCGTTGTTGATTTATCAGTGAAATGTAGCGGCCAGCGAAACGGTATTTATTTATTTTACCAAATGCGTATACTAAAATGTCCTTCGTTACTCAAAGGATATTTATGTAAGAATTTATTTTCCTACACTGAAATACCTTAGGTTAAAAAGTATTCGGTTGACCGATATGCGCTGAAGTTGAGTGGCAAGTTGGATGAGTCAATGTCAGGGATTACAAATATAAAATACCGCGACTTGATAGAAGTCAGTTAACTTAAGAATGCACGGAGTCGTTCAAGTTGTCTTACTATGTCACACTCGCGACTTCGTTGTAGACGTCATTTCTTCTCCGTGCGTTTTTACTTTCTGTGGAATTTACTATCACAGGTTATTGTGAACGCTACCAAGATCCGTGATTTCAAATCGAAACTGGATGCTTATATCAAAGAGCACTCCACTATCGGCCCTGTATATTGAGCCCATATGCACCCACACAATCTAAACACCTCAATTGAATTTTGATTGTAGCTGTCATCCAATGGTACATGCAAAGAGATTGCTTTATTTCACCATAAAATTTTGGATTTTAATTCCTGATTCCTAATTAATCAGCATTGCTTCAACCTACGTCGAGGTAGGCAATACTGAAGAGCCTTGAAACAATTCATAAGTCTCTACATGGTCTATCCATGAACGTTTTCATCTCCGATTTCATATTCCAAATTTATGATGCATCAAGGTATGTGTAGGTGCTCAGATAGGTTCTGCACAATAACGATAGTCATTGACGGCGAACCTTGAGTCTCTGACCTCCAGCCACTTTCGTTTCAAGTTACTTTTGGACGTATCGTCGATTGCTTACAATTAATCGGCATTAAATCATGTTCCTCTACTCCAAGTATAATGTTAACTATTATTGATTGACATACCAACCATGAAGACTTTACAAGGAACGCGGTTCTGAAAATAACATGATATAAACAAAATTTGAAAGCAAACTTTTCGACTGGTACAAGGCTCACTGAACCTAATCTTACTGTCTGCACCTGAGGATGGCAAACTGCCAAAAACCGGTAGAGGTGTGTAAGGGATGGGGATATGAGCAGCACAATACATTGGTCTTTTATACGCGCCTCGAGTGCTTGGCCCAGAATCACTTTGTGATTCTGTTTTTGAACATCGTGGTTCTTTGTAAGAACCCTATATCACAGTGACATACAATTTTAACTTTGTCTACCGCTTTTCTACTATTTCAAAGCTCACTGAACCTGATCTTACTGTCTGCACCTGATGGTGGCAAACTGCCAGAAACCGGTTGTGGTGTGTAAATGATGACGATGTGAGCACCACACTAAACTTTGCATCCGTTTATTATCAGGGTTTGTTCAATATAATGTAAGTCAATTATTGTTGTGGCTTATTTTATACTTCCTCAATGGTTAACGACTGATCGTGTTATTTACAGGAACCAGTAATTCAAGGTAATTCAAGGTTTTTAATGGTCTAAGAAGCAACAAGCTTAACAACAACCATAGGATGGTAAAAATTGAAATTTAAGTGTATAAACAATATAAGAACATAGATTAAAGAGTATATAAGTGTTCTGGAAACGAATAATGCAATAAAAATTCGTTAATTTCGTTTTAAAGTCATGCCAAGCTAGTGGCGTGAGCAACGGTTGAAGGTAAACTGTTCCAAGTAAAACAGACACGGACAGAGTAAAAATACTTTCTACAGTTCAGGCGGGAATGGGGTACGACCAGCACATATTCATGGGTCCGATAATTCCTCGTATCCCTTCGCGTGAATAAATCCTGTAAGGGATGGTTCGGGGTATGGAATGTTTTGTAAAGTAAGATAAGGTCTCCTCTGATTCGTCGATAGGGAAAATCGAACAGATTCAGTTGAGCTATCCTTTCTTTATATGGTTTTTTTCGGATGCTGAGAACTAGTTTCGTTGAGCGGTGATAGATTCGCTGCATAAGTTCCACATCCCTCTTGAGCCACGGAGACCATGAATGCACACCGTATTCCATGACTGGTCTCAAGTATGTATTCATGATCCTTGGGAATATCTTGGGCGAAAATTTCCCAAATACACGTTCGAGTAGATTTAGAACGCGTGTTGCTTTTTTAAAAGCACTGTTAGTTTGAATTGATGTTTTTAAACTGGAGCATATCCAGACACCCAAATCTTATTCTTCACTGCAATTTTCAAGAACATGCGCACCTATGTGAGATCACATCCACTGTTGAGACCTATCGAAGTGCGCTTGTGACAGGTCAACTGTGACATCCTGAAGTGGGAAGATTGTTGTGAAATTCTTGAACAATTCATAGCTCCGACGCACCATCGACACGCATTTACTTCGTTGGGTTATTATAAGTTTTTGTCCTCTCATTGTTTGTATATTGTTCGTTAATCACTGCATACTACATATTTGATGCTTAGGTCTAAGCCGATGGGATGCATGGATTATATCTGGCATATCGATCGATTAAAGTAATTTGCGAGTTTAAATTTTTTTATATTTTGAGTTCACGGATAAATGATGTTGTTAAATATAACCACTGCGTTCAAATAAGGAAAATGCAATGGTCGTGTGCTCACGACGCTTGTCTGTTCTGCTCACATTCATGCGCGTACCCACTTCAACCGGTTTGTTTGCCTTCATCGGGTAAAGTCAGTAAGATTCAGTTTGGTGAGCTTTAAAACCGTAAGAAAATACAAATCGAAGTTATATCTTGAAGCAATCGATAGATAGCCTACGTAAACTGAAACATAAAGTTTAAAATGAGAATCACGTAGAAGGCAATGTTCGAAAGACGGATAGCTTACACGTACAAATTTGCGTGTGTTTGTGTGCGCAATCAAACGGAGACAAACATTAGAGGTGCCGGGTCCTAGGCACTCAAGAGAGTTTGAAAGGAAGATGCAAAAGCGTTCAGATGGGAGGTGAGTATGAAGGTTTTCAATGTGAAACACTGAATAGAAATGTAATTGTGGCGGATGTGAATAACAATTTACTTCAGTCATCCATCATCGCCTCGAGCGCCTAACCAGGAATCACTATCTCATTCTGTGGTTGAACATCGTGGTTCGGTGTACGAACCCGAATGAACAAATCCTTCAAAGTCTAACATTTTTTATCACTTTTAGACCGTAAGAAGGATCACTCAAACTAAACTTACTGCCTCCACCTGATTAATTTAAACAAGTCAGAAACCGGTGATGTTGTGTAAGCGATGGGTATGTGAGCAACACTTTACTTTGATTAGAAATTGGTTTTAACGTTCAGTGGCAATTAGGTTTATTTTACAAACTCTCGTCATCGGAATTCAGGGCTTATGGGAGTGAACAGCTCTCGTCGCAGTATTGTTGCATACGATTAATGGTACAGTGATTTATACTTTGAACAAGCAAATACAATTACGATTTGTAAATTTCTAAATCATTCAAAACAAACCGCTGCTCTTTTAGTTCAGTACCATAAAATGTTTCACTCATGATCTCCCTAACCTGAATTTCTTTGGTATAATTGGGTTTCATTTAATCATGATTAAAAGCTCACAATACATCTAGTGCTGATCAGATTAAACAGAACCCGGTAAACAAAACAAATTAATGGGAACAATTAGCAATTTACACCTCTGAATGAAGGTGGCGAAAAGCTTGAAAAGAAACTTTGTCTCGTCTCCATTTGAATATGCACTTACCGAAAAAGTGAGCTAAATTTCAGATGAATTGTGCGTTAATCAGGTGCCTGATGTTTTTTGCGGAAAAACCGTCGATTTTTTCGCCGCCAGGTTTTGCGTCTTATCTATTTTAACCTTAATAAAAAAAATTGTGTATGTGGCTAATATCTTTGAAAAAAGATTCATCAAGATTTAAATAGTTTCGAAAAAATATGAATGTTATTGTTCAAGAAATTATAGCTCACTTAGCAAAACATGTAAGATCTGTGGTTGAATATTTTGCATTTTCTGAACGTAAACGAAATTTTGTGTTGCAGTAAGAAACAAAATTTCTTTCCAAATTCGCAATGTAAATTTTGTGCAAAATCTATTCCAAAAATAAATTCAGACAAAAATCCAATCTCGTAGCATTATTGACCCCAGAAGTAAGCGTTGCTTTATTATGTGATGAGAAGAGCTGTATGTATTTTGACCACGTTTAAAAAGTTAGCGGCAATTAAATATTACGCAATGTGTTTTTATTTTGAATTGTAACACTGCATGCGTTCATCTTCAAGATTTACAGCACTTCAGCTTTGTAATGATTAAGCAAAACCGGTTTTATTGTATGATAAACGTGGATACTTATCCCTTTTAATATACAGATTGTGTGCCTCTGTTTTGTGATACAATATCCAGTATGTAACTTTAAAACAACACAACGTACTTTTGTGAGCGTAATTGCCCTAGCTTCGTTTTAACTATTTGATCATGCTACACTGGCTTTATTGCTAATTTACTCATCACACAAGTGCTAACTATCGATCAATACTCCTCCCTGTGGCGACATTCAAACCCTTAATACAAAAATCATGCATATTTCATCACCGACATCTCGGTCGAAGCAAAATTGGTACCTTTTCGAGGATCCATCCATCCACTGTAAAATTGCATGACGTGAATTCTCACGATCGTTCAGAACGCCAAAAAATAGTCTGTTATAAGTTTAAGTATGACGAATGGATCAAACAATCAATTGAACGCTTGAGTTGAAAGCTCAATTTGTATATTATACGCCAATAAAAACAGTTTTCATAGCCGAACATTAAACATTTAGTTCAAGATTAAATCTCGTCAAAAAGTCGAAGTATTTAAAAGCGTCTAGTAATCATTGAAGCATTCAAGTAACTCACTGCCTTACTAAGATCACAATACCCTGTTGTTAACGACAATAATCCGTTTATAAACCTGATTAAAATACTTATCCCAATGGCATATGATTGAAAATTGTAAGGTATCGCAGCTTGCGGATTTATGCAACTGTTTGATAAGGTCGGTACGACCAACATGTTCAATCACATCTGTCCATACACATTTAGATAGATTTCAAACCCATGATCATGAACAAAAATGCTCATTTGCATGCATTTCCATCTCACACACCCAACGACCGGTTTCGTTCTGTTTGCACCCATCAGGCGCATGCGGATCCTGTTAATATTTTCCCTGCCTGATGAGTGCAAACTGCACGAAGCTGGTCGTGGGTTGTGTGTTTGATGGAAATGCACGCAAATGAGCATTTATTTAAGGTATCTCGTTTAACTTTGTAAGGGCACGCACAAACAGCAACCTTACTAAAATGAATCCCGAAAAATCGCAATTTGGATCCGTTCAAATCATTGTACTCATCAATTATTAATTAATCATCACACACATTCTAATAAGATTATGCACATTTTTGAAATTTCAAATCTGTATTTTGGAAGATAAGCGGTTCCAAGTTCGTGAGGAAATTCTGGATACTTGTCGACGATTTGTTAAGGTTGTTTCATTCCCGACATACTTTAATAGCATATCAGCTAAACTTGCTGGAACACGAGTCTTAAACGAAGCTGATATGAAAAACGCTTAACTATTGTTGTGGTAAACTCTTTTACACATACACTATTAATTCAGTTCCATCAGTTTAATCGATTATCTATGGGTCATTGATGTTCGAATCTTTTAAACTATATCATAGAAAGTCCTGTGTTTCGCATATCATTCACAGTCCTATTAGAAATCGGCACATAGCAACTTCATCTTATTTTTCATATATAGTTGAAAGAAGATGTGCATTCAAGCAAAGTCTTGGTGAACCTGTGCAATGAGAAGCTACCATCATTTGTGCTCAGAGATCGAGTTCCAATGAAACCTATCCTCACCGACCAGTACGATCAAGCTTTGTACGAATTATTCAGCGTGTATCACAGAATCAAAGAATTTTTGCAAATAGCTAAAACTTGCGCTGTGGAAAAGTGAGTTGATCCTTAAATATTGCAGATAAATTTTAAATATGTTATATGTTATATCAACAGGCGGTCAAGCAGTAATGCCAATGAATTTTATAGTAACAGAGTAAATATATTGCAATCTTGTTCCATTATTGCTAGAGTCATAGTTGTAAAGGATAAAATTGTACATCACATATACCTGCACATATGGACCACTACTAGTTACACCCGATGTACACTCATCAGGTAATGACAGCAAGATTAGATTCGATAACCTTAAAAACGGTCGCAGGATGTTGAACCAAATGCATACAACAAAAACCATGTTATGTAAAGTCAGTAGGGTCACGTAGCTATTACCTCTCAAGCAGTGAAACGCTTGTATTTGTGTCGGATGTCAAAAACGAAATAACGATGATTAATTTTGATCACATTTCATTTGTTTCAATTACGTGAATCACGTTTTTCACCTTATTTTCACGCGCTCAGTACTCGAATATATATATTACGCTTTGAGTTGATCGAATCTCTTCTAAATATCACCTTGAACTTAGCAACGAAACACCAGTGGATGACCTTGACTGGTTCACGTGGTTCCAGCCATGCATCGAATGTTGGATCGCGCGATGTCGAGCCATTTTATCACACTCGCTTTCACAAGAAATTCAAAGAGATCGGGTGAGCGATTCGAAATAGTTGGATCGTATTTTTGATGCAGTTTATTGCAATGGCGATGAGAACGTGTCAGTGTGAATGGAAACCGTTTTTTCCAAATGTTTGAGATAGTTTCTGAGTGGAAATCGGCATTCGGAAATAATGTGTTATGAGCTAATATTTTTTTTCAAAATCGTTCACTTATAATATGTGATTCATCATTTAGTTGTTGATACGTTAAAATACAATTAAATTGACTCACATTCACTTGGAATGATTTTCATAATTACTTGGAACAATCAATAAAAAAGCTGATTAGATTCTACGCATGGATCACTCGTGGGAGCCAAGAAATAGAATTTCATTGAGTACGGTTAATTCGAGGTAATTCAATGTTTTTAATGGTCTAAAAAGCAACAAGCTTAACAACAACGATAAGATGGTAAAAATTGAAATTTAAGTGTATAAACAATATAAGGTAGTAGATTAAACAGTATATAAGTGTTCTGGAAACGAATAATGCAATAAAAATTCGTCTAATTCCGTTTTAAAGTCATGCAAGCTAGTGGCGTGAGCAACGGTTGAAGGTAAACTGTTCCAAGTAAAACAGACACGGACAGAATAAGAAAATACCTTCTACAGTTCAGGCGGGAATGGGGTATGACCAGCACATATTCATGGGTCCGATAAGTTTGGTTAAGTTTGAGTGAAACCTAAATTGTTTTGTCTTGCCATTATACAGAAAAGCCTTTTTAACGTTCACCTTTCCCATTAAATTATTGTTCTTCAGAACAACAAAATATTCTTCGATGCATACATTTTAACCTTTCAGTTGTCCGCCACCATCCAAGATTTACGGGAAGGTGTAGAACCTTTGGGTGACAACAAAATCTCAACATCAGCCTATTGGTTGCTCTCACGATTGAATTCAATGCTGGAAACGATGGTAAATTTAGGGTGGCATGAAGGACAATTGGAAACCTATCACGTAAAATTATGCAAGGTGAGTAATATTTTATGATGTAGCGTTTCCCTAAAGTTTCGTTCATATTTTTATATCAAATATCTGATATTTAACTCTACGATTCAAATTCGCAAATCATAAGTGTTACCCATACCACCAAAGAGATACGAAAGTAACATGCCCAAAACACTTTAGCTTCATTCATTTAGTGATAAACGTTTTCAAATATGTTGCGCTTGTATGCAACTGTTGGTTAAGGCTGGTACGACCAACATCTTCAACCACATGAGCCCACACTCATGTAGGGTGTGTGATGGAAATGCATGCAAGTGAGTTTATTGTACATGGTCACGTATGTAACTCCTGGTGACGACGGAATGCCACCTAAGCTCATCAAATGGGGTAGAGTAGCATTATTACAACCTTTTCACCATTTTATTCTTCAGTGCTGGCAGGAGGAGTGTGTCTCATAAAAGATGCGAGACACAAAGTATAAGGATGATAGAGGCGACTGCAACAATTACAGAGGAATATCCCTTTCCGAATGTTGTAGGCAAATTGTTTGCTAATGTCTTACAGATCCGGATACGAGTTTTAGCTGATAGAATTTACTCCGAATCTCAATGTGACTTCAGCAAGGGAAGATCAACCGTTTAAGTGATATTCTCCCTGAGACAACTTCAAGAAAAGTGTCGGGAACGGCGTATGCCATTCTACGCTGTTTTATAGCTTTAACGAAGACATTCGACTACGTCAGCAGGGAGGGTCTTTCGAAAATGCTTGATCTGATAGGCTGCCCCCCGTGGCTGCTCCAACTCGTTATTTCATTCCACTCAAGCATGAATGGCTCAGTCCATTTTAACGGTTTCCGTTCAGAAGCCTTTGAAATTCGCCGAAGCGTCAGCCAAGGGTGTGTTCTTGCTCCCACGCTGTTCGGTATTTTCTTTGCTCTCCTTCTGAA
>JACCGJ010025399.1:0-15910 GCA_013407085.1 Atriophallophorus winterbourni | reverse complement strand
TCTCTTCGCAACGTATCATATAAGAATCGACTGGTTCAGTTAAAGTTAACGGAGTGTTATCCCATACGTTCAAAACCACCAGTGGATTCCCACAAGGATCTGTGTTAGACCCGCTTCCCTTCTGTTGTACATAAATGATTTACCCCCCTCATATCTTCCAAAATGGTCCTGTTCGCGGATGCTATGAAAATTTGGACGCCGATTAGTTCTACAGAGGATTGTGAGAAACAGCAAATGGATTTGGACAGCGTGTCGAATTGGGCGGCCATGTCATGTCATGTCATGTCATTTAACATACAGAAATGTAAGATGCTCCATCTTGGCAAGAATGTTCCTTGGACATATCGATTGGAAACTGAAAACCTAGCATGGAGCTCGTTAGAAAAAGATCTTTGAATGTGGATTAGCGGTAACCTGAAGAGCATAATGCAATGCCAGAATATATTTTGACGGGTCAACAGATTGTTAGGTATCCTTCGAAAAAGATTTTGAAGATTCTCTCTGGTAACGTTACCAAGGAAAATGAATGTCTGTCTACCTTCGTCCTACGATGGAGTATGCTGTAGAGGTCTGGGCTCCTTGGCCGCGAAAAGATATTGCTCTCTTCGATAAAATTTATCATAGAGCAACAAAGTTAGTGATGGGTCTTCGCAATGTTCCGTATACCGAAATATTTCGACGTCTGGGTCTGTGACTTTACCCAAAGGAGGATACGACGCGATATAATTCTGACCTATAGAATTGTGTCTACCGAAGGACATCCACAAAAACACTTGCTTGATATATGTGATGGAAAAGTAACACGCGGACATACCTTATCCCTTTACGTTCCAAGTTCCCGTATTGATTGTCTGCGCCATGTTTTCGCCATACGCGCTATATTTCTTTGGAATTCCATACCCCAACATGTGGTGGACTCTCCTTGTCTGGCGATTTTTAAAGCGAAATTGGACTTGCACTTGCAAACGAACATCATTCGTGAGCCTTATATTTGATATTCTCTATTGGTTTTATACTATTGTAATTTTCATGTTTTATTCATACCGTAATCTTGTGGTGTTGTAAAGTATCAACTATTTTAACCATAAATCCTTGAATCCTTGAATCTTAATTTGGATACACTGCCTCGCAAACGGGTTTGATTTGACCTAATCCTAACTTATAAAATAATGAACTCAAAGATGCACCCTCTAATGCATCCATTTCGCCTCCGGTCAAGCCATGTCACCCGTACTCACCCACTAGCATTTGCTATTCTACATTCTCACCGGAACTGCCGGCGATTCTTCTATTCGGTGCTTGTTTGTTTCTTATGGAACTCCCGACCGTCAGATGTTGTACAATAATCTCGCTTTCGTTGGACATCTCAGGATCTTTCGTTGGACATTTGCTCTTTTGGACTGTTTACTTTTATGGTTCCTTATTCCTTCCTTGGCCAGATTTTGATCCTTGCCTATGGCGTTCCGGTATAGATCCGATTGACGTAGGATATTTTTCGCCATTGTTGCGTAAGAAAAAAAGAATGTCTACTTCTTGATATAAATTCTTTGTTTATAAATGAATTCAATGCTATGGGCAAACCGATCACGCAAATAATCCCCCAGAAGTCGGAAAAGTTTATCCCTGGTGCAAAATAAATCTGACCCCATTCGAGCCCTTTCCTTTAGTTTGTCAACATTATATGACGTTCAAATATCCTACTTCGCACAAATCGCAGTTTGAGAGAAGAAAATTATAACGTATATATTAATGCAGTTTATTCATATTTCCTCTGCATAACAATCTAATCCATTGCACTATTGTCAATCGTCACTTAAGTGGATGTTAATTCACATCAACTAAACAAGACAATCATTAGCCTGCAAATAATTTTGCCTCCATTCGAAGCCAATATTTTATTTCCTATTCAAGAACTAATAAATTCAGGAACTCTTTGTTCCTTAACTGGCACGATATATGTTTAATCGATCGATGGCTGTTTCAGATTTGAAAATGCCCATGACTATTTGATAACCGATGCTGAGATCTCCACGACAATTTTCTAACTTCATTTTCTAATTTCATTCGCATGTTTGTCCAGGCCTGGGTAATCTGACGGTATTTTAGCCCACGTACAGAACACCACAGCGTGACAATTGACACGCTACCGTGCGGGCGTATTTTTCGTTGCTCTGACAATTTTGATCATATATTCGTTGCGTCTGCACGGATTTATACTATTTAAAGAATACCGTTTATTGCTCGACGATATCTATCGGATTTCATACTTTTCGATCGTGCAAGTCGACTTACAGCAAAGTTACCAGTTTGACGGGAAAAGAACAATTTGTTCACGCGCACAAATTTTTTCCCAGCACCAGCAACCATTGCAAAGCCCACTTTGAGCTACAAGTTTCGATACCTTATTTCGTGTTCTATATCTTCTGTGGTTCACGAATTATCGCGGATTATTTGTTCAATGCCGAAATCTCGTCACCTAACACAGTCAAATCACTCAACGGACAAAACATCCATTATCGATCAACCGACAAGCCCTATGCAACCCACAAACATGTGCGAACGTGTCACGAGATCCACTGCCCGGACCACGAAAAATATCGATCCAGCTGTGACCGTGAGAAATTTTCATTCGACGGCGACACTGAATCGTTGTGACCTCTGCATCACGTGTTTAAATCCGGTAAGCGTTGATGCTGTTTCAGTTAAATGTGCTTTCTGCGGGTTCCACCAACACGTGTCATATGAGAATTTAACTGATGAGTATGTAAGGCTTGTGAACGATAATGACTAGCCATCTTGAAAAAAAGTTTGTAATGAATCGGTGAGAGTAGTTTATTGGTAACTCTCACCGATTCATTACAAACTTGCTTTTTTCATGATTATGATTCCCCGATCGGTCATAAAATTTTTCCATTACAAGGCTTCATTTAATTCACAATTGCAGTAGAGTGGCTGCAAAGAAACAGAGAGAGTATGGTGTGTATTATAATAAGAGTACAAAATGGTAATAAAGAATATAGCAGCAAAACTTAATCATAGCATTCTCCCCTGCCGAATTTGAATGAGAGTATGCTGTTAAAAAATATGCAAAATCATGCTTGTCTGTTACGTAAATTGTAAGATTGAACTCTTTGTAGTTTTTGTATATGATCCTCGAGTTTCGATTTAGTTGCGTCAGGTTGATTAAAATGGAACGCGAGAGACTTTTCGAGATCATGAACAGGGAATTCAGGAATTTCAGAATGTTCGTCAGAATTAGCAGGAGTGTTTTCCTCAAGATTGGTAGTGAGAGTGGCCTGCAGGCAATCGTTGCCTTTCGGAGCTAGATGACGGATTGAAACTGTATCTTCTCGACCATCAGGTTAACGGACGTGGGCATACTGCGAGCTGCATTCTAACAATTCGACTTCATCAACACACTATCATATTTGGAATATCGGGAATGCTTCTTGAGCAGCACAATGCCGGGTGTAGTTAGCCACGTAGTACCAGTCGCTGACCGACGATTGTATGCGAATAGGCGTTCATGTGGCGTGGTGTTTGTAGCAGTAGCGACCGAATTGAGTGCAGTGCATCTAGAAGGACCGGCTCTCATTGGCTAGTTAGGAGACCACGGGATTTCAGATTAAGTACAATCGACTACCATAAAGTGCCATTGAGCCGTTCCACTTGACCGTTGCCCTGTGGATTATATGGCCTTGTACGGCTAGTAGCGATGCCATTGTTGTGACGGAGTTGTCTTAGTTTAGTAGACATGAAAGAGGGACCGCGATCAGAGTGTATAAAACCTGGCGTGCCAAATGTTGTGAAAATTACCCGAAGGCAGTTAATGATAGTATGCGATGTCATGTCAGGGCAGTAGAAAGCGAACAGGAAGCGGGAATATTCATCGATGATTGTTATCAAGTAAGGGTTCCGGCTTGTTGATGGTAGTGGCCTTTTGAAATCCAGACTGAGTCCTTCGAAAGGCTGGGTAGCCTTTATCAAGTGGGCTCCTGTAGGTTTGAAGTATTGAGACTATATTTCACAGCAGACAGAACAATTAGCAGTCATTTTACGGATCTCATCCAAGGAGTAAGGCAAGTTTCGCGCTCGAATGAAGTGCATGAAGCGGGTGACGCCCGGATGGCCAAAGTTTTAATGTAGCTGACGCAGTTTTATTATTGTTTCCACAAAACCACATACGGCGCGTGAACGTGCATCCGCTGCTTGGTAATGTCGGCCTGGTTGGTAAATCACACCATATTGGTATTGTGACTGCTCTAAACGCCAACGTTGAATCTTGTCTTTTTTAACTTTACCGCGCTGTCTATTGTCATCAACGACCTTCCGAAACTTGTCACAGCCAAAATATTACTCATTGCGGATGATGTTAAATTTTGGATGCGAATCAAGTCAAGCGTGAACTGTTTGCGCTTACAGAGCGATTTGGATATATTGAACAGCTGGTCAGAGCGAAACAAACTTCCATTCAACTTCAGAAAGTGTAAAATAATGCAAATAGGCAAAGATTTCCAATTCTCATAAAATATTAGATCAAAACAACTGGAATGGACAACAAAAGAAAAGGACCTCGGCGTATGGATTAGTGGAAGTCTTAAGAATAGCATGCAATGCGAAGCAGTGTACAATCGAGCTAGCCGCATGCTAGGTATGCTGCGGCGTATTTTCGGATATTTTTCACGTGAAAGGTTCCCTATGGTCATAAATACGTATATTATCCGAGTGATGGATTACTCAGTGCAGCTTGAGCAAGCTGTTCGAGAGGATTTATCACAGAGCAACTAAAATGGTTGGCTCTCTTCGCAACCTATCATATAAGAATCGACTGGTTCAGTTAAAGTTAACGGAGTGTTATCCCATACGTTCAAAACCACCAGTGGATTCCCACAAGGATCTGTGTTAGACCCGCTTCCCTTCTGTTTCACATAAATGATTTACCCCTCCCCCTCATATCGTCCAAAATGGTCCTGTTCGCGGTTGATATGAAAATTTGGACGCCGATTAGTTCTACAGAGGATTGTGAGAAACAGCAAATGGATTTGGACAGCGTGTCGAATTGGGCGGCCATGTCATGTCATGTCATGTCATTTAACATACAGAAATGTAAGATGCTCCATCTTGGCAAGAATGTTCCTTGGACATATCGATTGGGAACTGAAAACCTAGCATGTAGCTTGTTAGAAAAAGATCTTTGAATGTGGATTAGCGGTAACCTGAAGAGCACAATGCAATGCCAGAATATATATTGACGGGTCAACAGATTGTTAGGTATCCTTCGAAGAAGATTTTGAAGATTCTCTCTGGTAACGTTACGAAGGAAAATGAATGTCTACCTTCGTCCTACGATGGAGTATGCTGTAGAGGTCTGGGCTCCTTGGCCTGCGAAAAGATATTGCTCTCTTCGATAAAATCGGTCATAGAGCAACAAAGTTAGTGATGGGTCTTCGCAATGTTCCGTATACCGAAATATTTCGACGTCTGGGTCTGTGACTTTACCCAAAGGAGGATACGACGCGATATAATTCTGACCTATAGAATTGTGTCTACCGAAGGACATCCACAAAAACACTTGCTTGATATATGTGATGGAAAAGTAACACGCGGACATACATTATCCCTTTACGTTCCAAGTTCCCGTATTGATTGTCTGCGCCATGTTTTCGCCATACGCGCTATATTTCTTTGGAATTCCATACCCCAACATGTGGTGGACTCTCCTTGTCTGGCGATTTTTAAAGCGAAATTGGACTTGCACTTGCAAACGAACATCATTCGTGAGCCTTATATTTGATATTCTCTATTGGTTTTATAGTATTATAATTTTCATGTTTTATTCATGCCGTAATCTTGTGGTGTTGTAAAGTATTAACTATTTTAACCATAAATCCTTGAATCCTTGAATCTTAATTTGGATACACTGCCTCGCAAACGGGTTTGATTTGACCTAATCCTAACTTATAAAATAATGAACTCAAAGATGCACCCTCTAATGCATCCATTTCGCCTCCGGTCAAGCCATGTCACCCGTACTCACCCACTAGCATTTGCTATTCTACATTCTCACCGGAACTGCCGGCGATTCTTCTATTCGGTGCTTGTTTGTTTCCTATTGGACTCCCGACCGTCAGATGTTGTACAATAATCTCGCTTTCGTTGGACATCTCAGGATCTTTCGTTGGACATTTGCTCTTTTGGACTGTTTACTTTTATGGTTCCTTATTCCTTCCTTGGCCAGATTTTGATCCTTGCCTATGGCGTTCCGGTATAGATCCGATTGACGTAGGATATTTTTCGCCATTGTTGCGTAAGAAAAAAAGAATGTCTACTTCTTGATATAAATTCTTTGTTTATAAATGAATTCAATGCTATGGGCAAACCGATCACGCAAATAATCCCCCAGAAGTCGGACAAGTTTATCCTTCTACCTCTACGCTTGCCCTGGTGCAAAATAAATCTGACCCCATTCGAGCCCTTTCCTTTAGTTTGTCAACATTATATGACGTTCAAATATCCTACTTCGCACAAATCGCAGTTTGAGAGAAGAAAATTATAACGTATATATTAATGCAGTTTATTCATATTTCCTCTGCATAACAATCTAATCCATTGCACTATTGTCAATCGTCACTTAAGTGGATGTTAATTCACATCAACTAAACAAGACAATCATTAGCCTGCAAATAATTTTGCCTCCATTCGAAGCCAATATTTTATTTCCTATTCAAGAACTAATAAATTCAGGAACTCTTTGTTCCTTAACTGGCACGATATATGTTTAATCGATCGATGGCTGTTTCAGATTTGAAAATGCCCATGACTATTTGATAACCGATGCTGAGATCTCCACGACAATTTTCTAACTTCATTTTCTAATTTCATTCGCATGTTTGTCCAGGCCTGGGTAATCTGACGGTATTTTAGCCCACGTACAGAACACCACAGCGTGACAATTGACACGCTACCGTGCGGGCGTATTTTTCGTTGCTCTGACAATTTTGATCATATATTCGTTGCGTCTGCACGAATTTATACTATTTAAAGAATACCGTTTATTGCTCGACGATATCTATCGGATTTCATACTTTTCGATCGTGCAAGTCGACTTACAGCAAAGTTACCAGTTTGACGGGAAAAGAACAATTTGTTCACGCGCACAAATTTTTTCCCAGCACCAGCAACCATTGCAAAGCCCACTTTGAGCTACAAGTTTCGATACCTTATTTCGTGTTCTATATCTTCTGTGGTTCACGAATTATCGCGGATTATTTGTTCAATGCCGAAATCTCGTCACCTAACACAGTCAAATCACTCAACGGACAAAACATCCATTATCGATCAACCGACAAGCCCTATGCAACCCACAAACATGTGCGAACGTGTCACGAGATCCACTGCCCGGACCACGAAAAATATCGATCCAGCTGTGACCGTGAGAAATTTTCATTCGACGGCGACACTGAATCGTTGTGACCTCTGCATCACGTGTTTAAATCCGGTAAGCGTTGATGCTGTTTCAGTTAACCCTTTCATGCCTAAATTATTTTCTAACCCGAAATAAAATATTTTTTCTTCGGAAACGAGTTGCCCAGGGGTGAAATAACACAAATACTATAAAAAGTTTGTGATATTCACATAATTGAGAAAATAACAAAATGTAACCAATTGGTTACATCCGGCAGAAGTCATCAGTTTTCAGGCGTCATTTCCTTATGGCACTGCATTGTACTTTTGTGTGATAGCCTCTATAACATGTTTTGTCGTAGGTCAGACACAGAGCTACATCGCATTTTGACACCTCACTTTAGTCAATCCTTTTACACAGAAAAAATCCTCATGTACCATTTCTTCGACTTGAAATCCGGACGATAAAGTTCGATCAACATATTGCACAAATCGACTCCCCCCATGAATTTGATATATTCTTTTACAACGAAAGGTCTACCAACTTCTACATATGACTTCTGTTTTCGATCCCATCTCATCACTGTATCAGCCGGTTCTATTCCCGCATATGAAGAAAGTAGGTGAATTGGTTTGTTGTCAAACCACTTCACAGCTATTATATTACTATTGATTTCAACTCTGAAGTTGTAACTTCCTCTTCCATCTTTTTGTAGCAGTTTATCATTCTTCAGTATACATCTTTTCAGCCTGTTCACACTGACGGTAGACACATTGAGAATACCAGATTCCTGTAGCTTCCTTGATAAGCCCAATGAAGAGAACCAGTTATCATAAAATAACTTGTAGTTCTTGTGCTTGGGTATACCTTCAGCAAGCCGAAGTGCGTAGGTTGATGACACTCCAACTTCGACATCTTCCTTCTTCCGATCCTTCCCCGTATAAATCTCGAAGTCATAAATAAGGCCACTCGATCCTGCTCTAGATATGACTTTATACCCCCATTTATGTGGCTTTCTTGGATTGTATTGTTTTAAGGAGATATGCGCTTTGGTAGGAATGATTTGTTCATCCACGGCTTGATGTTCTTCTTGTGGAAGTTTCTGACAGTTCGATTTGATGGAATACATAATTGGTCGAATTTTGAATAGTTTGTCATCTTTGTTGCCATCTTCCTTCTGCAAAATGTTATCATTAAAGTGAAGATAGCGCTTTATCTCCTCATATCTGTCTCGACTCATATTACTCGAAACTGCTTTAAGGCTTAAGCCTTTTTTCCAGTAAGTTCGATAACTAGGAACTTTGATTAAGCTGGCCTTTAAGCGGGTATTCAATTCTCTCCGGACACGGTTGTGTTCAGTTCCGGTGGGTAAAGTTCGACGGTGATCGATTAAAGCAAGTGACTGGGCCGAGATCCAAGAGCATGGCAAAGCACGGGTGGGTTGACAGCTTTCGGAAGTAACGCAGGACAGTGCTGTCCGAACGAAGTTCCAGTGCTGCTCAACATCAGACGGGGGTGCTTCTGCGAGCTCCCTGGTCAATGCGTGATGGAACTCGGTTTTGACAGCGGGGAGCATCAAAGAGGCGGTGTCTACATGAGTTCGTCTTGCGCGTGCCTTACCCCCAAATTGGAAGTTGACTGTCGCACAGACTAGCGCATGGTCCGAGTCCACACTGGTGGTCCAGTATGAACGGCAATCCTTGATGCTACCACGCCACCTGTAGCTAATAGCAATGTGGTCAATTTGAGACCAGACGTGCTGTGATGGTGAGCGCCATGTGGCCATTCGACGCTGGGAACGCCGAAATGCCGTACTGGAGAGATAGAGGCGGTGATCGCCACAGAATGTGAGCAATCGTTCTCCGTTATCTGAACGCCCGCCATCCAGCCCATACTGACCTCCAAGGTGGCGCTCGTATTCAGACAGGCGACCAACGCGAGCGTTGAGATCTCCTGCCATGATTACGACATCTGTCCTGCGTGCCTTACGAAACAAACTATGCAACTTCTCATAGAAGTTGTCCTTACTGAGATCCGCACTACAGTCCGTTGGAGCGTAGGCAGAAATCACAAACAAATCCCTCCGCGTTTCGCACCGCCTGTTCACCCGACAGTGGCCACGAAATCGTGCACCGCACAGTCTGCTGTCAACGGGAATCCACTCTAAGAGCGATTGCTCAGCACGGGAGCTGAGCGCGATACCGACTCCAGCCAATCCGGCAGTGGAAGCATCCGGGTCACTAGAGAGGCGCAGGTGGAATCTGCTGTCTGGTTCAGCTGGTGAGACCAACTGACAGACTTCGCTTTTGTCACGGAGACGGGTTTCCGACAAGCAGCAGATATAAGTGCCTAACGTCTCGAGCGTTCGTGCAAGGCAGGCCTGTTGTCCCGGTTCGAACGTTAAACGAAGCTAACCTAAATGAAACCCGCGGGCGTAGAAGAGTTGCAGCAATCGACGGCTGTCTAGACGGCATGAGTCGTACATCAGGTAGATAGAACGAATCGGGGATGGTAACATGTTGAGGAAAGGTGGTAAAAGCAATAGAAGACATAGAGTTAAGAATTTCTAGGATTGTCATTGTCATTGTTTGGGTGTGGGCGTGATAATACCCGGTTGCCCAGGCCGAAGTAGAGGAGTTGATCTTGAGGACTCCCACCTCAAGCCTTTGGCCCGAAAGCCTAACCCGCAAGGCAGCGGAGCGAGATTAAGGATCGCACCTATCGGGGCCGGATACTGTCGATACAGTTCACAAGCCATTCGCGAGGTAGAGACCAAGCAGGGACTCGCGACATCATCCCAATCCAGTCGAGTCGGTGATCCTTGCGGATTCATACGCCTCTCCTGGTATACAATGTCCACGAGGAACAAGGAGACTGTGTTTGTCTGGCTTCTCACCATTGACCAACCTGGTATGATTAACTCTGAAGATGCCACGAAGACATCATCCAGTATAGCTCAATGGATCATCGAGGCACGCAAGCCTCTGCACCACGTCCAAGTTCGCGTTGGCAGCAACTTATCTAGAAAAATAGACGTCACGAGTGGAGTTCCGCAAGGCTCGGTGCTTGGACCTCTTCTATTCTTGGTGTATATGAACGATATAGTAGAGGATATTGGATGCAACGTGATACTATTTGCCGATGATATTAAAATTTGGAAACGTGTCAGGTCTGTTAATGACTGTATGGCATTACAACGGGATCTAAGCATCTTATTTCGTTGGTCCCAGTTAAATGAGTTACCATTTAACCCTGCGAAATGTAAAATGCTGCAGCTTGGGAAATCTCTGCACCACACGTATCAGCTTGGCACGCAAGATCTCGTCTGGACCACAGCAGAAAAAGATCTGGGTATCTGGGTTTCGTTTAACCTTAAGCCTGGACATCATTGCCGGATGGTGTACAATAAAGCTTGCCGTATCTTGAGTCTTCTCAAAAGAATATTCCAGATTTTTACGCCCGAAACCCTACCCCGGGTAATTAACACGTATATACGTCCTGTTATGGAATATTCCATCCAAGCCTGGGCACCATGGCTGAGGAAGGATATCGAACTACTCGACAGGATTTATCATCGTGCTACAAAGTTGGTCTCCCGGCACAGAAATTTGCCTTTCACAGAGCGAATGTTAAAACTGAACCTACACGATTTTACCCATCGGCGGATACGTAGTGACCTTATGTTGACCTTCAAAATCCTGCATTCTGTAAACCATCCCCACTCTAAAGCCCAATGGCCTTACTCGAACACGAACACATTCAAAGGCTTTAAGCATTCCGCATTCTCGACTGGATATACGTCGTAATTTTTTCTCGGTAATAATTTGTTTCACTTGGAACTATTTGCCTGAAGAAATCACACGATCAGAATCTGATGAGGTTTTCGCTTCCAAACTCGATGAGTTTATGACGAACCATGCGGTATGCGAGTGTCCCTATTGATTTTTGAGATATTTTATATATTTTTATGTGTTCCATATACCTTGTCATCCTATGGTTATTGTTAAGCTTAATGCTTTTTCTACCATACTTTTCCTGGTGTACGCGAATGATATACCCGAAATCGTACGCAGCAAAATCATTTTATTTGCGGATGACATCAAAGTCTGGACTAGCATACGCACCATAGAAGATTGCCAAATTCTCCAAAAAGATCTCGAAGCACTTCATAATTGGTCCTTGCGGAACTGCTTACCATTCAACATCCAAAAATGTAAAATATTAAACGTCGGTAAATCATTCGAATTCACATATTCTCTGGGATCTTAGCAACTTTCATGGGTTACTGAAGAGAAAGTCCTGAGCGTGTGGATTAGCAGTAACCTGAAGTCTTCACGGCACTGTTCTGTTGTATACAAAAAGTCTGCCAAATCTTTGCATTGCTCAGAAGGATCTTTGGTCGTTTCTCAAAGCAGATACTCCCACGTATAATGAACACCTATATCGGACCAACAATGGAGTATGCTGTTCAAGCATGGTCCCCATGGTTACAGAAGGACATGACCTTGCTGCAACGCGTATACCACCGCGCTACAAAACTGGGGACCGGACTATAAAAAAGGCCATACGAGGAGAGTATTGCAACTCTAAACCTCTTTGACTTTTCGTACCGTCGTCTCAGGGGTGACTTGATCCTGCTTTTCAACATTCTGCATACAGTGGATCACCCACTTGAACACCTGTTTCACCGGAAGGAGCACGTGGTAGCAGATCGCATGGCTACAAGTTAATTATTCTACACTCCAGATCAAATGGTCGAAGGTTTTTCTTTGCTGTCAGAGTCTGTTTTCGATGGAACTCCCTGCCCCCACATATCATTTGCGCAACAAGCCTGAACATGTTCAAGGCTGAACTTGACAAGAATATGTTGACTAATTCCAACCTCGCACCTGAATACACGTGCTGACTTTCCATATTGATAAAACATTTGTGTTGTTTTTATGAATTGCCTATATTTTTAATCTGTGGTTACTGTAAAGTATTTGCTTTTTGGACCGTTAAAACTTTGAATTACTTTGAATTTGAATAAAATTTTCTGAGTTTCTGAGTTCTGATTTGTTTGTTCAGCTCATTCTTTTATCGGTGCTATCGGGCGTTGTCAGAGTCGACTGAGACGTTATTGTCGAATAGACACCAGAACGACTTGGCTGAATGGCTGAAAATGTGCACTCGGATGAATCTAAAAGTGATCCACCCGGCTTCGTTGATTCGCTTGAGTCGTCCTCCCAAAGTGCTAAACCAAGATAAGCCGCGGTTGCTCAAGGTAGTAGTGCAAAATGAGAAGAATTTAGTAGATATACTTTTATCGACATACTTGCTACGGGACGGTATGAAAAATTCATATCGTGTATTTGTTGATTTGCCATGGTCAGAGCGAGTAAAATCGCCATCTGAAGGTAACCAAAAGAAAACAAATGATCGCAATAAGCGCACGCTTATTCTCTTTAATGTCCCAGAAGATACCACTGGTTCAGATACAAAGTGTAAATCCAACCACGGCATACAACAGTGGAGATTTATTAGTAATGCTATCCAAACCAGCAATGAAGAGGTTATCGATACTTTCCGAATCCCAAAGTCACCGAATTACGAATTTAATGGCCCACGACCCCTTAAACTGAAAATTTTCACTACCACTATGGTGGATACCGTGCTTAACAATTGAAAACAGTATCGATACAAAGTTCCACGAGCGATCAAAATTATCAGTAAACACCTGAAAACCGGCTCAATCGTGGAAGTTGCCGAACCTGTTGGTACTGAGCACAGTGATGCCCGGAATCCTGCTCCAAAAACGGATGTCGACCGACTCTATCGGAGTCGGTGATGTAATATACCCATTAACAGGAGGCCCACCATCTTTGATACGTACTCAACTTACCTGCTCAAATACTCATAATCCAGCACTTTTATCAAGATCAGACATCACATGTTTGTACACCAACGCACAATGCCTGATGAATAAGTCACCTGAGCTAATCGAGCTTCGTCAAAAATATTCACCACTCCTGATAGCCTTAACGAAAACCTGGTTCAATGAGCAGTTAGTTGAGGAGGAAATTTCCATTCCAAGCATGATTCTTTTTCATCGTGATCATATGGACCGTGGGGGAGGAGGTGTTACTATTTACTATGATCAACACCTCACGTTCAGTTAAATCACGGATAATGATTTGGTACTGGAAGATAAACTCTGGTGTTCACTTGAATTAGCATCAGGTGAAAACGGTGTTGTTGGTGTGATTTACCGACTACCGTCAGCAGACAAAGCATACAAGGCTAGTTTAATTGTGAAAACTCATCTGGTTGTTTCCAGATATCAAAATAACGTCCTGATCATGGATGACTTTAATCTCCCGAATTTACTAAAAAGCGAGATTCCACCGGTGAATTCTCTCGATCACCTATTCTACAAAATGTTCAACAAAATTCCTTATATAAAACAATCTCAAGCAGGCACTCGCTTTCAGAGGCACAAACACACCGTCCATACTCGATCTTGATTGGAAACGCGGAATAATCTCTCAATTTACACAGGTGGAAATCGCTCGATGTTTACACTTACGACCGTTACTCTGTACCAGTGATTTCAAATTACTGAGCGACTCATTGTTGACGATCTAATGATTAAAAACATTTCGAGAATAATCAGTTGCTTTCGAGGAACCAGCATGGATTCAGACGAAATTATTCCTGTTTGTCTAATTTACTGGTAACGCTAGATGATTGGAAAAAATCGGTAGATAAAGGACAAGCAATACACGCGTGCTACTTGGATATTTCAAAAGCATTCGATCGTGTTGACCATTCCCTACTACTGCAGAAGCTTGAAAGGCTTGGTATCACTGAAAAGTTGCTGAATTGGCTAAATGACTACCTAACAAATCGCACTAACCAGGTACGTGTTGATGGTGCATTATCCAAACCAACTGCAGCAACTAGCGGAGTTCCCCAAGGCTCAGTCCTTGGTCCGATCCTCTTTATGGTTTATGTCAATGAAATACCGGAAATTGTTAGATGAACATTTCGTTATTGCGGACGACCATAAGATTGGCGCAAGGCCCCCCCAGCATTCGTAGTACCGAAGACGTCAATATTACAAAGGATCTTGATACGCTTCACAGCTGGTCGTTGACGAACAAACTGCCGTTAACTCAAAAAATGCAGGATCGTGAATGTGGGGAATCGAGTAGAATTCACATATCATATAGGTTCGCACGTGCTTTAAAATTGCAGTGAAGAAAACGATTTGGATGTCTGGATATGTCTCACTTTAAAAACCTCGCTTCAAACTAACAGTGCCTTTGAAAAAGCAACACGTGTCCTAAATCTACTCAAACGGGTATTTGGGACATTTTCGCATAAGCTATTCCCGAGGATCATGAATACATACTTGAGACCAGTCATGGAATAAGGTGTGCAGTCATGGTCTCCGTGGCTCAAGAGGGATGTGGAACTTATGCAGCGAATCTATCACCGCTCAACGAAACTAGTTCTCAGCATCCGAAACAAATCATATAAAGAAAGGATAGCTCAACTGAATCTGTTCGATTTTCCCTATCGACGAATCAGAGGAGACCTTATCTTACTTTACAAAACATTCCATACCCCGAAACCATCCCTTACAGTGATTTATTCACGCGAAGGGATACGAGGAATTATCGGACCCATGAATATGTGCTGGTCGTACCCATTCCCGCCTGAACTGTAGAAGGTATTTTTACTCTGTCCGTGTCTGTTTTACTTGGAACAGTTTACCTTCAACCGTTGCTCACGCTACTAACTTGCCTGACTTTAAAACGAAATTAGACGAATTTTTATTGCATTATTCGTTTCCAGAACACTTATATACTGTTTAATCTATGTTCTTATATTGTTTATACACTTAAATTTCGATTTTTACCATCCTATGGTTGTTGCTAAGCTTGCTGCTTTTTATACCATTAAAACCTTGAATTACCTTGAATTGTTCTGGCGAGCGAGGAAAATATCATTGAGGATATCCGTTATGAAACACCACTTGGAAAGAGTGATCGTGTAGTCATTGTTTTCGACTATATATCTGAAGCGAAAAGAGCTAGCGATGCTCAGGAATTGATACGAAAAATCGATACGGTTGCATTATTAATGTCTCTTCAAGAAGTCACCTACTGGGCATCGATTAGCACTGGTGTCCAACAATGCTGGTCATCGATACTTTAGAAAATCAACCGAAAAATAAAACTCCACTCAAAACATGTTTCCAAAAAACTGAAAAAGGGATTCAAATTCGTAATCCAAAGTCGAACAAGGAAATGGATAAAGGTGAGAAAATGTGCGTGGAGAAGCCACATACTGCAATCAACACCGGAATCCTGGGAATCTTGCCGTTTGTTGAGAAACAAAGTTATTAAACTTGTCCAGGAGGATAAAGAAGAGTATCAAATCAATCTGATGGATAAAATTGAACGAAATCTGAAGCTCCTCTTACAGATCGTGAACAGAAAGGCCAGGGTAAGAAGAAGA
>JACCGJ010025398.1:0-12269 GCA_013407085.1 Atriophallophorus winterbourni | reverse complement strand
TGTGGTTTTTATGGCATCTTTCAGGATTACACCGAAAATCAGTTTCAAACAGAGGCGATCCAGTGGAAGATGTATAGTAAAACGTCACAGCCAGACAGTTTCTCAAGATTTGAATTCTCATAAGTTTCTAAAATTGTTTAAACCAATCCTATCTCAATATTTTCTATGGGAATAAAATGAACTATTATAAACAGCTTTAAATATTTCTAAATGTTCGAAATTTATATTTTCAAAATCAAAAGAGCACAAGTTTACTTACTTTTGATAAAACCAAATGTTTTAATCAATATTCACGAACTCTAAATCAAATCCAGTAATTTTTACAGTTAAGCACAACCGTCGTGAGTCAGCATCTGCTATACTGCGATCGAAATTAGTCATTCAATGTGAAAAAAGTTATGACCATCCTAGATCATAATGAGCGACAAACATTCCATTTTGATAAGCTTCTAACCTTGTTTATTATTTTGTTATCTTATTTGTTTTACTTTGTTTCATTTTACTTATCTTATTTGTCTAATTAGTTCAGTTCAGTTCAGTTGCACAGGACAGTAAGTGGCTAACAAACCAATCGAGCGTCCAGAATTTCTTTCAGTGGAAAGCTGCATAAAAGCAACCCCCACTACCAAAGCGTTTTTTCTTATTGTGATTTGGATATCCTCGACGATCGCGACGCCAAGGGATTGGTTCAGTTCAGTTCAGTTGGCACATGACTGTAAATGACTGATAATCCATTCGAGCGTCCAAAATTTTTTTCTGTGGAAAGCTTCAAAGGAGCGCCCACCACTGTCATAGTTGGTTCATTTTTTCTGGTATCCTCGTCGTATGCGATGGTACGTCCGGTGTTTTCCAAGCCGTCCTTTGGTCCCAGAATTTGTAGCTGCGACTGAGAGAAACGGAAAATGTTTCTCTTCACCAAGCCGGTGAAAGGTTAGCTATGAAAAATTGGTGCGTATATTTAAAACGAGGCATTATATAACAGAATTTTTTAAATCGTGGTCAAGACCATATAAATTCAAAATGAACACAAAATTGACAATTCTGTCGACATACAACCTGTATATTCACGGAAAAAAGTCTGGGAAAAGCCCATATCACAAGGCATCAAAACCACTTTTGTATGCACCTATTTATGTGCAAGCTATTTGTTCCTCAGGCAGCATGTTCCAGAAGCTTACCAATCTTTCACTGAAAAAACGTTGCTAAGATTCAGACGGCTGTGGTTTTTCGCGAGCTTTAATGTATGTCCTCTAGTTGAGGGGTTATTCGCTCGAGAGAACAGGATTTGACAACCATCGTCGCCTAAGTCTTTCTGGATTTTGAAAGTTTCTATGAGGTCACCCCGTAGACGCCAACGCCGAATGGAGAAGAGACCTAAAAAAAGTAGACGTTCTTCGTAGGGTTTCCCAAACATACCTTCAACCATTTTGGTAGCCAGTCGTTGGAATCTTTCTAGTAGTAATATGTCTTTTTGAAAGAAGGGGCTCCAGGCTTGTACGCAGTATTCTAAATGTGGCCTGACAATCGCCGTATATAAAGAGATAAACACTTCCGGCGTTCTACATGTTAGAATGGATTCAAGCCTAAAGAGTTCTCCTTTAGCTCGTTGTGCAGCTGTGGCACATTGCGCAGCCTATTTGAATTTCGCTGTTACGAGTATACCCAAATCCTTAAACCTCTGAATAGATTGAAAGTCGATCCTACCGTTATTCGCAGTTAATGTAATTCTGTCGACTGCTGCAGACAACAGATGACATTTACTATAGTTCAGAGGAAGATCCCAATCCTGCGACCATTTAATGACCTTTTCAATATCTCTCAAGAAATCACCGTGATCACTGGATCCGGTAAATTTGCCATCATCAGCAAACATGTAACAGGAACATGACAACTGCGATGCCAGATCATCGATGAAGATCAGAAAGAGTATTGGGCCTAATACTGAATATTGTGGGACCGCACTGATAACTGTTGTGAATTCAGAGGTAGTATTGCCTGCACGGACCTGGAAGGATCTATCACAAAGAAAACTGGTTATGCAGTCGTGAAGCTTACCAGATATGCCTTTGGCCGCGAGCTTCATCCCTAGGAACCTGTGACTAACCGAGTCGAACGCCTTACTAAAGTCTAAGTAAAAGACCTCTACCCGTCCGCCTTCATCCAGTGTCTCAGAAACTCTATCTGAAAAGCATAGAAGATTCGAGAGACACGAGCTTTCTTTAAAAAAGCCATATTAAACCGTGCTTAATGATAAATTGTGCACGGGGTGGCTGCACAACCGATCCCTGATAAGTCTCTCCAAGGTTTTACATAAAACACTAGTCAAGCTTACCAGTCGGAAATTCTTAACTATGTTTACGCTAACTCCCTTTGGAATAGGTAAGACAATAGCTTTTTTCCAGTCATCTGGTTGGATGCCTTTGCAGAGCGATTTGTTGTACAACTCACACAGAGGCTCTGCTAGTACTTCAGATATTTCCTTTACAATTTTAGGATGCACATCGTCAGGTCCGGCGGATTTATTTTCGTCTAGATTCTTTAGGACATGCGCGACACCATCCGTGCAAAAAACTACTTCGCTTAGTGTGGCACCCGTTTCCGTACTAAGAGTTGGGACTGAGTGAATCGCATCGCCGCCATCCATTTTATGTACGCTTTGAAAATAATCCAGCAAAGCTGCTGCATTTTTGGGGTCAGAATTGGCTTTCACGCCATTGTCTAATATAAGGGTACCTATGTGCTCCCTTGTCTTACCCTTAGACTGAACATAAATAAAATACTTCTTAGGGTTCTGTTTAGCAGATTTCGACAAGTAAGTTTCGTAGCTTTGGTTAAGCTTCTGTTGTAGCTTTACTGTCATGTTTCTCGAAGCACGACCAATTTCTATAGGTTAGTAAGGCTGTATATCTCCGCCAGTGTCTGTCGCGCCTAATCATGTTGCGTCGCACCACAGAAGTCCATCAAGGTGAACTGTTCTTTAATCGTACAGATCAAAAAGGACAGTAAAGTTCTTGAAGACTTAAAATATTGTGCTTAATAACCGACCATTTACTTTCGATGTCATTGGTTTCAGAGAACGAGTCACATCGTAAAGCGGAAAGCCGTACGGCATTCCAGTCAACTCGATTTAGATTACGCCTGTATTTGACTGGTGGCTTATGAAAACAAATAACTGCCTGGAATATTACGGTGACATTGTCGCTTTTCCCCAAAGGTGATTCGTAAGAGAGGTTTTGGAGATTTTTATGACCTTTCGACAAAAGTAGGTCTAGTGTTGATGGTGAATGTCCATCTATGTACCTAGTTTTATCACTTACGTACTGATGAAGCGCACTGGAGTGCATCCAATCGAGATATACCTGGGAATTTCTATCAGAGATTGTCTGAGTTTTCCCGTCTAGGATTTGTATACCGCTCTTCCAAACTAAGTCAAGACGTCAATTTGTGGATCAGATTGAAACTGTCAAAGTTCAAGTTTAAGTTTCACGGGAAAAGGTGGCTAAAAGACAATCACGCATCCAGTTTTCTTCCGACGCTATGCGGTTGCACATCCAGCATTTTGATATTAAGTATACAGTTAGCATGTAACACTTGTGGGGAAATTCGTATGAATGTTTGTCGCATGAAATAATCTTGTAAGAATGCGAACAATAATTATTAATTGAAAAATATATATATATAAACGAAAGTTCTCTATAGTCTCATCGGATTTTCATGCAAATAAACAATGAAAGGTAATGTAACTGAACACGGGTTGTCATATCTTAGATCTTCACAGAAACACAGGTTACCAAATTATTCATTTAAATTTGTTTTAAAATCTTTCAACGAATTGTTGGGCACAAAATTATCCGTAATTGAGTTCCACTCGTTGGTGACTCACCACTCAAAACACATGAGGTGTGAGATATGGTCATATATCTAACGTACTAATTTGTATGAATGTCCTCGGGTATGCGCTTCATCTTTGGTTTTGAAAAGGAAGGGCATACTGGACATATTTCCTAGATGAATTATCGGGAACAACGTGATTAGATTAATTCACATACGACGGTATGATAAGGTACGTAATCGAGGTGTACGACATTTATAATCGTATGCTTGATAGATCAAGGATTGAATCATCCGAGTAAACAAGTGTTGAACTTTATCCAGGAAACGCTGCTCACCTCCAGTTAGTGGACAACATTATCATCAAAGACAGCATTACACCGATAGCACGTACCGAATGCTTAACTGCCATACAACCATGAAAAAGTAAAATCCTAAAAGCTGGGGAAGGGTGGGACTTAAATTGCTACGGCTTCTATAGAAGAGTAAGCACAAACAAACTGGGAAGAGGTGCCTACACCTCGAATTGAACATGCATTCAAAAAAGTTTCGTGAACGAGTAGAGCAACATCAGCACGGCAGCTTCCTTGCGGCTTTCACTGTCATGCATCATAACAAGCTTTTCTCGTCACTCCGCTTGACAACATACAAATTTAAGCTAACACTGCAAGAATATGCTTAGTGCAAGACCACTATTGACCACGGTTTCGGGACATATTCTGATATCTGATCGCGGGGACACCAGCCTTGAAGACGCGCTGCGCCTACTTTGGAAAACATGCCGGAGCTCCATTTTCATATTGAGGGCGTACGAAGGTTATATATATATATCGCTTTAGTGCCTAAAACATCCGAATGCTGTTACGGTTTTTAATGTATTCTTCAGGTCGTGAGCCAATTGGAAACAAAGGTCTTTAACACATCGAACAGGTTTTGGTACCCCTTTGTATCACCAAAATTGTACGAGCGTTGAGGTAAATGTTTACCAATGCAGATGAATTCAAACTTGTCTGGATATAACGAAAAATTCCTTGAGTTGAACCAGTAAAGTAGGTGGTTGAGATCGTTTTAAAAATTAGACATTATTTGAATTACGTATAATTTTTACAAAGTTTGAAGGTATAGCGTATAACAGACAACATGATAGTAACTCTTCGGGGAGGTTGTTGACGTACAATTAAAACCATAATGGAGACCAAACTGTGCCTTGCGGAACACCACTAGGAATAAAATCAGTAACAGTTTCATTCACCTTGACGCGACCGAGTACAAATATATGAAATCACGAAATATGCTTTTCGGATAGGCAGTATCGCACAAGCTTTTCCAGCAGTATTACATGGTCAACTTTATCAAAAGCCTTGCTGAAATCTACAAGCACAACGTCAACACACTAGCTTTCGTTTAGCGCTCTCGCTCAGTGGTATCGAGCCGTCAGTAATTTAGTAATGGAAGATGTTTGCTCAGAAAACGCATGCTGCTCCTTGAGAAGTAAATGTTTAGCGCGTAGAGCTTGGAACACTTCTTGTTCAAATATTGATTCCAGCACTTGGGATATAACAGAAGTAAGGCATATTGGCCAGTATTTTTCGAAAATTCCCACGGTTACCGGTTTTAGGGAAAGGTTTTACGATAGAGTCCATCCATTTAGAGGGAACCACACCATTTGTAAGTGACATATTGAACAAAATGCCCAAGGTATCAGAAAAAGGCAGAGCTAGAATCTTATGAAATAGAGGAATTATGTTACCTGGACCTGGTGGTTACGCAGAGGTAAGAGTTTGAAGCAATTGCTCCACTTTAGACGGGGTATACGTTTGGAACGGATCGCTCTACCAATATTACGGCTAAAGTTATGGATCCTCTATGTGGACAACTCATTTGTGATAATGAAAAGAACTGAACTGGACGAATTGCATTGACTACTGAACTGAGTATTCAAAGGAATCCAATTTACCAGAGAAACTGAAGTTGACGGGTGCTTGACATTCCTGGACGTTCAAGTGAGACCAACAAACGACGGAAATTCGGAGACCAGTGTCTATAAAAAGAATACACACACGGATCAAATCTACAACTTTAACAGCAAGCACCCGACAAGCCATAAACGCAGCTGCGTTAGAAACCTATTTAAAAGAACAGCGACACATTGCAACACGCCGGGGATAAGAAGACAAGAAGAAGAATAGCTGTTCAAGGTGTTCCCAAAGAATGGATACCAAAGAAGCATCGTACTACGCAACAACTTCAACCATAACCAACAAAGAAACAATGATAAAAACAGAGTTAGACGCGGTATTCCGTATGTGCGGAATATATCAGAAATAGCAGCTCGGGTCCTTCGGCCATTTGGAATAGAGGTTGCGCACAAACCCTCGTCAACATTACGCAATCACTTCAACAATCTAAAATACAACGTTGCAGAAGAAGAACAATGAAATAGTGTCTACAAGATTACGTGCAGAGATTGTGCGAAGAACTACATCGGACAAAACGGCCGGAAGCTAAGCACAAGACTACATGAACACCGGTTAGCCGTACGAAGACACGATACATGTTGATCAATTCGGACAGAAATTTCATTGGGACAACGCAAAGATTTTAGCCAAACAAAACAACCGACGAGCGCGAGAATTAATCGAAGCGTGGCACTCAACAACGACATCAATTAACCAGCACCTTCAATTGGCTACAACCTATGGACCAATGAAAACTCGATGGACAACAATGCAACACATGAATTCCACCAACCACCGGGAGTGATGGCGAACGGACAAGGAATACCAATTATAAGTCACTTCGAAAGACCTTTTGCTGATGATGTCATCTGGCTTGATGACGAAACGTCAAACAACGGCTACACAAGCTCGGCGAACACCATCTGAACAACATCCTAATCCTGAGCTACGTATATTCTCCTCTATTGCTGAATTTGCCATATTTGTGGTTTTGGAACAATCGCTCGAGAACGGTTCGAGTGACAACTTGTATAAAAACATCCGTAGCTCTAATACAGACTGGAATCCGTTAATATCGGTCAGGGTCATGTATGGCGAAAGTATGAAACAAGACGGTTGTCACGAAGTTACCTGACAAATCAGTTTAAAGTAACATTGGGTTTGAATAATGTTAAGGTTACAATATAGCAAATCTCTCCGTCTTTGAATATTTTTTCGCGTGCATATTGCATGTTTTACCATTTAGCCTTGATTCTTGTCCAGTGGGATTCGTTGGTAGACGAAATAAATTTTTGGAAGGTTTACCTCAGGAGTCCAAAATGTTGCAAATGATAAGAGAACAGGAAATACATTCGATGCCGCGGGCAAGACGAATCGTATGTTCACAAGGTGAAGTCAAGATTCAAGAATTACGGAGAAAAAAGCAAATGGATGTACCATACCATGGGATGTACCTATAAAAATTGAGCTAATCGTACATTCGTGTTTGCCTTCTTGTTTTAATTAGCCCATGTGCAGTCTCCGACTGTGCGGCACTTTTCCTGGATCAGGCTTGTGATTTCATGCATACATATATACATCCGTAATTCAATGGAGGCGTAAATGTAGGTCAAGTTATGAAGTGGATGTAGAAATGCCGACAGGAAATATAGGTTTGAGTAAATTTGTTCTATGTGTTTTCAGTCAACTCGTCGTAACGTTTGTTTGAAGGTCACTTCGTTATGTGAGAGCACAATTTCTGACACCAAGGTGTTTCACAGACAGCATACCCGACAGCATAAAAGTTACGGCGACAGTTTAATCGGGAATGTGGTATTTGAAAAGTCACGTTGTGACTGCGGGTCGGGAGACTGGAACCAATTTTAAAGAGGTATCTTAGTGGGTGGGACGCCCTATTGATTATTCGGTATGTCAGGATAAGTTCAGCTTTGATGTGCCTGCGCTCTAGAGGGTACAATCTGAATCTAATGAGTCGCTGCTCAAATGCTAGATTATACAACCCGACAAACATTTTAGCTGTCTTTCGATAAATCCATTCGATAAGCGAGATGTCTTTTCCACTCCATGGTGTCCAGCTGGGTGTGTAGGTATTGAGTACCTTTGACAATCAGTGCACCAGAAAACGTCCGAAAATTCGTCTGAGTAATCCGAGTATACTGGGTGCATGCTTATGGAAGGCCTCGCAATGCAGACTGTTTTTCTAATTTCCGCACACCGAGATCTTTCTCCGATGTACTCCACTCAAGCGTGTGACAGCTAGGTGCTTTTATGAGAACGGGAAGGCTTTTCCAACTTGTAGCATTTTGCACTTGTAAAAATTAAACGGGAAAAGTTTTGAATAGACCACTGGTGCAGCTTATTTAGGTTTGATTTCAAGATAATTAACCTAAAATCATATTCTTCACTACAATATAATTAATGCTTTTCATTTATTGCATTTTTGGTAATCTGAGAAATTTGGTTCTCATCTGGCCATTTGTTTTCGAATGTCACATGTTCAATCAGCTGAGCGATCAGCTGACTTAAATGAATATGACCTTGGACAAAGTTAGACTTCATTGTATGACCAACGGCAATAAATTTCAATTCCACATTTCGGCAGGATTCATGTCCGATTTGGATGAACTGTTAGCAGATAATCCGAGTAACAAAACCATCCGCTCACAGAATTATGACATGGAGCTGGACGACGCCAAACTAGAGGATCTCATCGATTCACTCCTTGAAGAAACCCTAGTAAGGTGGCTCGGTTCAAAGACATCAAGCTTACGTAGGATAGTCCAGTCCCTCCCGGTGAAACCAAATTGTGTCCAGATTCGGAATCCTGCACCAAGAAGTACATCAAACCCGAAATTTTAAAACTCCATCCTCAACAGGTGCAGCACAATCTATTTGAGTGGCTCTGGGACGCAAATGGGTCGCGCGTCACACGGGAATCCCACGTAAGTGTGTGTGCGAATCGTTTTGACCGAGAATTTTAGAGCCTGTGACCGTTTGAGATGCACCGCTTGTGACAGCAGTGTGCTAATCGTGCAAGACAAAACTTGGTGTTCCGGAGCGGATTACTATTTTCTCCGCAATAATTATCCGAATTTAGATCGATTAAGTGCAAGAATGCAGCGGAAAAAAGGTGAGATTTGGTACATGTGTATTGAGGCTTTGCAATCATATTTCTACGCTTGTTATTATGTTCAATTTTTGCAGACACCCCATTAAACGAAATGACAACATATGCTGTGTCATCAAAGCCTCATCGTTTGAAACGCTTATACCTGCTAGATCATATTCTTGTTTCGGGTGCTTATATGACAAGGGTGATGCTCTCAAGGTCATATTCCGAAAGATAAGCTCTTTAGTGAGTTGAAATCATTGGCCAGAACGCGCTTATGGTATGCAGACGTTTTCAAAGGAGATATGAAAGCTCTTCACAGGATCCTACGAGTTGAGGAGAACTTGCCCTTGACCGCTCACTTTGAGAGCATTGTGTTAAGCATCATCTGCAAATTGGAAAATAGCAGATCTGCTCTCGGTGTCTGAATGTAAATCACTGTCGTTGATCAACAGACTATTGCCTATCGCCGTGATCGCTACGGGAGAGATTGTTGCAACTGATTCGGGCTGCGTAGTCATCCCGTATCAGCTGTCGCCGATATTTTTTTATTGTGTACGTGTCTGTTTTCTTTGGAATTCCCTCCTCGAAACTCTTGTCTTCTCTCCCAGCGTTGAAAGGTTTATTCGAAATTTGGATACTTATTTGTTGCATAACGATTTAACGACACCTGCGTATTGACTCATGGTAACTATACAACTGGACTATACTTGACATTACATGTTTATTTTATACCTATTTCCTGAACGAATATTTACTATGATATGGTAATTGTGAAGCTATGTGCATTTTGTGACCATAAATTATTGAATCTTGAATCTCGATACGCTTGCAGGCATGAAACCCTCATGCGCTGTTATGGACATGCATGGCCGACATTGACTGAAGAGTGCTAACAACAAAATAGAAGTTGATAACCACGTTTATCAAGCCAACCTGAATGAGCATTTGCAGTCGCTGTCGTGAAAGCAAGTATAGTATAAAATCTAAATCTCTTATACTCTCAACACATTTGTTTAAAAACGCTGCGAAAGAGTAATCGGGTCAATGCTGATCGAGAAACGGTCAGCAGTTGAAATCATTCTTAGAGCATCTAGAAACAAATTCCAGTATAATGATGGATGTTGCGCAGCAGAATGCTTGACTAAACTCAGCGTCGCTATACGATAAGCTGTTGAGACAGGATGCTTAATTTGTATGTATGATGCATTAAGGGATCCAACAGATCAATAAGATTGAATACAACTCAGACCAAGACTCAAGATTTTCCAACAGGTTGTTCATAAAACGTAGCGGATAATAACAGCAGTCCTCTCCTGTCTATGCGTTGGACATTACAGATTAATAGTGCTCTTGAAAATGTTGAGGATTCACGAAAGACAGAAAAATTCACCGTCTAGTCATTCATGAATTCAATGAATCAATGTAGGCCTGTTTCCGAATATGCATAATAAAATGATTAGAAATATTAGCAGTAACATCTATCAAAATCTCTGACCGTCTCAAATGATCGTGTGAAAAAAGTGACGTTGTTTTACACAACTTCCGCATTAAAGATTATCACAATGAAGCGTAACCAAGGAAACTGATTCATCAGACATTTGGCGAAAACTAACGATCGATATTTCCTATTGAATGAACCATATTCATAGATTTACTCATATTCATAGATGATATGCAGGTAAAAAAGCTATGCTTTACAAGACTCACAAAAATGTAAACAGGGTCCGATGGTAAAAAATATCAAAATATTGTTAGATTATTGTCAAACGTGAAAAACATACTTGTCCATGTGGATATCTAGTGATTTCTTGAAAACGTCAATGGTTCCAGATTGTACCACGTGAGTAGGTAAACTGTTTTACAATTACACATTGCGTACCTTGATCTCCGAAATAAGTTGTTTGGTAGTAATGTCGATATAGAGAAGCAGATCAACCTGCATAGGTTGCGCTGGTTGGGTCACGTTTTACGGATGCCGGACCACCGACTTCCGAAACAGATTCTATTTGCGACGCCACATCCTGATTGGCGTAAATCTCGGGGTGACCAAACCGTCACATGGCATAGGCAGCTAAAAATTCTTACTAGTAACCTTTCCAAAGTAGGCGCATCGCGTCTTCCAGGCTGGTGTCCCCGTGATCATATATCGCAATGGTTAGTTACGCTTCAGGATATGTCCCCAAACCGTGTTCAATGGCGGTCTTGCACTAAGCATCTTCTTGGAGTGTTTGCATAACCTTGTATGTTGTCAAGCGGAGTGACGAGAAAAGCTTGTTATGATGCATGACAGTGAAAGCCGCAAGGAAGCTGCCGTGCTGATGTTGCTCTACTCGTTCACGAAACTTGTTTGAATGCATGTTTCATTCGAGGTGTAGGCACCTCTTCCCAGTTTGTTTGTGCTTACTCTTCTATAGAAGCCGTAGCAATTTAAGTCCCACCCTTCCCCATCTTTTAGGATTTTACTTTTTCATGGTTGTATGGCAGTTAAGCATTCGGTACGTGCTACCGGTGTAATGCTGTCTTTGATGATGATGATGCACATTGCGAACGGAAAATGCATATTTGCGGCAGTTCAACCTGCTTGAGCTGTTGGTAAAGTTTAGATTGGTGACCTCGGAGATGTGGGTTATGGGAAAGATGAAACAAACGACTGCAAGGGTGATTTGTTTGATTAAGCACTGTCCAAATGAATATTAGTGCTCTTCGTTTCCGTATGTATGGAGCCGAATGCAGATTCAATATTTTTAGTCTCATTTCGTATGGATAATTAGATAGTCGGAAGAAAGTGTTGCAGAGGAACTGATTAATGGAAGTGACAATGTTCTAATCAAGTTGGAAATTTACTGAATCATCATTACTATTGGAATGGAGTTTGGGTTCAATGAGGGTTACGAGTTAGACACGAAAGCTCCGCCAGGACAATAGTCGGAATCTTCAATGAAAGCAGGTCAAAGGAGAAATATCTCAGCTAAATTTTGATCCGTCATTTTGATTTCGGTAGGGATAAATTGAAACGGGCGGACAAAGGTGTGATAGCTTGACACCTAGGTCTGCATTCTATGCCATATGTTCAAGGTCAACTCTCCATTATAATGGCGCTACACCTCGCTAAAACAAAAGAAACGTGAATGTTTAAAACAACACAGTTAAAGTGATGAAAACATCAGAAACTATTCGAAACCGACAGCTAACTTTGAAAGTCTCTTAGAAGCTGCTAGATCAACAAAGTCTACATGAATAGGCATGATGAGGATGGCAGAAGGCTGTCTATTTTAGTAGTGTCTTTCATTTCAAGCTGAACAGAGAACATGAATTCTGAGGCACCGGCAGTGCCAATTCGTTAGAAATTAAGTTTAAAGAAGTTATAC
>JACCGJ010025397.1:0-21910 GCA_013407085.1 Atriophallophorus winterbourni | reverse complement strand
GTCACATTGTAGTTTTAACCTCAACGAAACCTGCTATCGAAATCATTGTAGGAGCGAATTTCATTCCTTACCTGAAGGTATTGTTTGAGATGTACCATGCTTCCTTAATCCACCGTGCCCTTACATTTTCGTTACAGATATCTGGGGTCGTTAATCCATCTTCACCCTCCATTTTCACATCGTTCATCACGTTATAGTTTATGATTTGCGTAGCGATGGTTTTGTACTGATCATCCACATTTCGCGAGTTTGATTTTTTGTGTATAATGGAGATTTGTGATTTTTCCTAATTTCATATCAGACTTTAGTATAAAATGGTGTAAAATTCACAGTGGTCTGGCCCAGAATGGTACTATATATTTCCCCAACTGGTTATATACAAACCGCAGATTCGCACTGCTGCTGTGAACCCCTTACTATGACCGGTATGCTTAATTAAGGATTGGCATTGAAAGTGTGTGAGAAACGAATCATTTTATTCGCTTCAGTAGCTCTCAAATGGGCGGACCGTAGCTATTCTCGCCGTTCTGTTATCCCGACTCAATAAATATTCTTATTCTTGAACTAACACAAGAGTTTTTTCATTTGAAAATCACATGGTTCATTGGAAAGACCAATTAGTTTGCGTAGCTCTTGTACGCATCTGACACCAAGCGGTATCTCCCAACCTTTGTATCCAATTAAGTGTTTTGTGATTAGAGCAAAAATTGTAAACTGCCACCCCATATTTCTGTTTCATTAGTAATAATGAATTTTGGCTCACAACTCTACTATTTTGTGAATATCTTCAATTTGCATTTACTCACATAAGTCGAATTTTAAGTCACCTTACGTGTATGACTAAATCCTGTTCAGCCTTTGTCACCTCATGAATACCCTCATCATGTCCACATGCTATTTTCTGAATGGAATCTCTTTCGATTACTCGGCCATTGATCATTCAAATGTTTTTTCCCTAAATTTCAATCATTCAGCACTCGATCGGTTACGGACATTCCGGTTACGATTATGACGACTCTGGCATGGGACTACAACGTTCTGTCCCACAACTTTCTTGTGCTCCTGATCATGACGCATGGATCGGGGGTCCAATGACGACACCCGGTGGCATGGAGGAACCTGACCGGAAACGGAGCAAAATATGATCCGTGCTACGAGACATTATGCTGCGTCACTGTCTCTCTCTCTCTGACTATCTAACTGTCCTTTTTCCATTCTCGCTCCTCTTTTTCATCCCCCAATTTTATGCCTAGTCACCTGTAACTTGTTTATTTAAACCTCTCCATGACCACAATGTTGATGTAGTCCTCGGCTTTTACTCATCCCTATGTATTTCATCGTTTTTTATTCTTCCATGGTAATTGGGGTTGTGTGTTATAGGTGTGTCTGGATGCCAAGTGGCGTTTCTCGCAGTGGGAATATTGGCCATTTCTGTTCGCTTAGCGGTTATTATCTCACAGAAAAATCAGAGAAATTATTGACATATCGTTAATAATGAATTTTTTGTATCATTCGTATCACAACGCCTCTCGCGCACTGCATTCAATAGTAAGGTCACCTCATATGTTAGATGATGCCGATGATAATTTGACGCTTCGCCAAAGAAATGCCGATGTAATGATTACTAAGAAAGTAGCCATAGTATCTTATACTCCTGCTCGAAACAAAAACCATACCCTATTCAACGTCATAAGAAGATGTGAACTCTATGCCTGCTGGGAACCATGTGTCAGGATGAAACATGTGAGTGTATCATCTACGCCTTTAAACCCTTTAGCGACCAACTTTTTTGCTGATTGAGAAAAAAATTTTTTGTAAATTTTTTTCACGGAAATTATAACTATAGGGCATAATTATACATATAAATACTTAAAAGTTTAATTCCGAAGGAAAATTTATAAGAGGACCGTACGGTCCACTTGGACCTGAGACAGCTTAAACAAAAGAAGACCATACGGTCCTATTGGACTTGAGGGAAAATTTCATGCAAATTAGTGATAAATATTTCCTTTCTTTGTGTATTATTTTTTAAAATAAAACATGATTGTACAATATAAGAATCAAATTTACAACTAGAATCAAATTTACAACTACACAGTCCTTTAACAGGTCAGTTACAGTTTCAAAACAGTTTAGTTTTGATGAAAAGCTTCAAAGCAGTTCCTGTTTCGCTCACAACACAGATGTACAACGCATTTCTTGCAAAACATGTGTATTTTGCCTTTGCAACCTGGGTTTTTACACATTCCTCTGTTCTCATGAAAAGTTGGTAAGTGATTTACACCATCATTCCTGATACTTTCATCTGGAATTGGTACTGTTGCTTTTCCTGTTTTCCTTTTCTTTGAATACTTTTGCTGCACACTCTCATCTGATTGTCTCCCTCTCCTCTTAAGAGTGTGCTTTCCACTTTTGATCAAGGAATTTGCCAGCTGCAGTTTGAAGTCACATAAGGATGTCTTATTATAGTATGCAACTCCCTTAGATTTTTCAGCTCTTCGCAATAGTAAGTAGCTGTTCACCACTGCCATGTCAAACAAGTGAAATATTAGTCTGAAATAATATTTCTTAGTGCGGAAATTCATGCGGTAGTATGCCATGTACTGGTCATGCAGATCAGTACCCCCCATATTATTGTTGTAGCATGCCACAATATTAGGAACTACTACCTGTATCCTCTCCTTTGCTTTGCGGTCAAATTTCTCTCGCTGATATAATGGAGCAGACATCAGGAAACTAGAAGCAAGGCAAACAGACCTGTTATCATGCCATTTCACAGCAGTGATTGAAACGCCATCAATTTCAGTCATATGTTCATCAAATGAACCTCTGCCCCGCTCACGTAACTGTTTATCAGACTTAAATTTCAGCCCTCTAAGTCTTCTTTCTTGGACGGTTCCACATGCCCATATTTGCCTTGATGCCAAATGAGAAATTAGTTTCAGTGATGTGAACCAGTTATCAAAATAGATCTTGTGGTTTTTCCCATCTGGAATGGTTTCGGCCAAGTTCAGAACAGCATTGGAGCTTGGACCCAGATCAGGGACACCCGCCCTTGTCACAGGCATAATTTTTCCTGTGTATGGCAAGAAGTCGTAAACGATGCCAGTACTATCTGCAAGAACAAATATTTTATATCCCCATTTATTTGGCTTCTTGGGGATATATTGCTTGAGTGATGACTTGCCCTTGAAGGGAACTATTTGCTCGTCAACGCATAAATTTTCTCCCATAGGGATTTGCTTGAACTTCTCCTTCAAATGGTCAACAAGAAGTCTCACTTTAGCTAACTTGTCACTTGAATTCAATGAAGAATTGTCAACCAAATGTAGATTAGATTTTATGTTTTCCCATCTTTTACGTGGCATTGTTTGAGCAATGTTTTCATTCAAAGCATGAGCTGACCAATGAAGGCGAGTGTTATCAATTTGGTCACTGACATTTGCATGCATATTCCCAACCACTGTTCAAATTCCAAATTAGTTAGATTAAGGGGTTTTGATGGATCGTTTTGCAGAGCATACAAATTAGTTTGTTCACAAATTTGTTCTATTAGGTCATCAGATACCAGACTCTTGAAGTAAAGCATTGGAGACTCAATGTTGTCATTCTCGATAAGATGGCTGTCAAATACGTGAACATCCTCTTCCGTATGTGATGTTCTCATAGAATGCCAATAAATACGATCAGATTTATTCCTTATGCTTGTAACTGCAGTGTCAACACAACGTTGTTCAGTAAGTATGTTCTCTTGATCCTTCACATTGTGTTCATCTTCACTTAAATTTTGCATGAGGGCTTCAAAATCAGGATATAGAACACCATCATCATCATCATAAAAATCTGACTCTACATCACTTGTACAATCTAGTGTGGCTACTTTACTGGCGATGCTGCTGGGCTTCATCCTCGTACCTAAAAACAAGAAAATTGTAGGTATATATTTTGCTCAATTCAAAAATCACTTGTTACGTCACATCGCCTTACTACAGCACAATTATAAAAGAATAAATTGCTGATAATAATTGACAAATGATTATGAACAAAAGATGGAATACATTTGGGAAATATTTAAATCCCAAAATATGTCGTGTATTCTGTGACAAAATATATATCAAGATTATAAATTAAACTATAACATTCGAATCATATCTTTTGTAGCTATATGATCTTTATTTATTTGAGGTTTTATATTCAAATGATCATGTCATACTACTTGGCTATGCAACAATCAAAGACTCTAAATAATGTGTTTGAAATACAAATAATTCCATTGTTATGTTGTTTTGAAATAATGAATATCATTGGAAATATTAATATCTGCCTAAATATCTGGTTAGACAATTAATTTGGTGATAATAAATAGTAATATTCGGAAAACGAATCATCAAGACCAACTAGACCATACAGTCCTCTTTTACTTGTGCCTTTCCCAAGACCAAGAGGACCGTATGGTCCTCTTTACAAAATATAATGTAAATATCTTGATAAAAACAAAAACGTCATTCTAAAGACTTTAAGTTTCAACTCAAATACTCATCTTTCACCAATGAATTATTTAGAGTCAAATCTCACCTGGTGTATGTGCCATTTTAGTTACAAAAATGAACTTTTAAGGAGAACAGAACAGTACGTCTATAGCTCGCAAAGACCTTCTGCATACTGATGGAATGACGCACACTGAGAGCCAGACAGTCTAAGAACGATGCTTCGACATGTCTGGACTCGTTCAAACCTCGCAGCAACCGAATATTGATCACTGTTTAATTATTAGAACAGTTATCCAAAAGAGGACCGTATGGTCCTTGGTCGCTAAAGGGTTAAAGCAGACATTAGAAGCGAAAAATCGAATCACACGTGGATTCAGCATCCCGAACAGACGATTAGTAGTGAGCTTCGGCTATCGCTTCTGCAACATCGCACATAACTGTGGAACTTTCTTTTTCAATCTCTATTGGACTGCTTACTATGCATTAACCGGTAACCACCCTCGATTTCCAAGAGAACTCCACTTGAGGGAAATGTTTATCACGCAAATGAGCCACCTAAAAAGGATGTTCGCAGAGTATGTTGTAAATGCGCACACTGGACTGATTATCAGCCAATCGAGAGATGCATTGGCAACACGATTCTGCCGATGAACACGAGTAGATTGAAAATAACGAGGTCGCAAGGAAAATATTAATTTTTGTTGGCCTCTTTCAAATTTTTGTATGGATAAGGAAAGCGCCAAACGGCTGCTATGTTAATTGTTGTTGATGTCGACCCGGGGTTTACATCGTCAGCGTCTGATTATCTAATACTCCACAACGTCTAACCAGAGCATACAGCCTGATTCGACAGAAACAATCTCTCCCGCAAGGTTCACGGCGATATACAAAGCTCCACACTATGATGCAAAAATAAGCCGTTAAGAGCATGTACATGCCACTTTAAAGGTTCATTATCCGAAAATTCCAATAACATCCTGGAAAGCAGTGGCAGAAAAACTTGATATGAGATACCATTTCAACATCATCATCATCATCACAGACAGCATTACACCGGTAGCGCGTACCGACTGCTTAACTGCCACACAACCATGAAAAAGTAAAATCCTAAAATATGGGGAAGGGTGGGACTTAAATAGCTACGGATTCTATAGAAGAATAGGCACAAACAAACTGGGTAGAGGTGCCTACACCTCGAATGGAACATGCATTCAAACAAGTTTCGTGAACGAGTAGAGCGACGTCAGCATGGCAGCTTCCTTGCGGCATTCACTGTCATTTCAACATGGGATAAATCCAGGCATTACAAATCAGCTGGCGTGACGAACAAGGCCAACATCCACACAGCGAATTTTAACCCTGCAATGACTATCGGGGTGGAATTGACCCGGTGTTTTAGAGGTGGTTGTGTATCTAGTACATCTGACAGCGATGGAAAGGTTTTCAAATGCATATCATCATTCGCAATTTTCATTTGAAATAAATATAATACAAGAAGAGGTGTATTTTCCAAAAATACTCATTTGCATGCATTTCCATCACACACCCCACGACCGGTTTCGTGCTGTTTGCACTTATCAGGTAGGGACAATAGGATCAGGATCCGCATGGGCTTGAAACAGTGGAGGAATGGTAAACAAGTAGCACTTATATGTCATTGTTGGATAAGGCTGGTACGTCCAACCTTTTCAATCACATGTCAAAACACATGTTGAATGGGTTAAACCCATAACCACCAAACAAAAATACTCATTTGCATGCATTTCCATCAAACACCCCACGACCGGTTTCGTGGTGTTTGCACTCATAAGGTTTAACCCCATTGAAACATGTGTTTGGACACGTGATTGAACAGGTTGGTCGTACCAGCCTTATTCAAAACGTGTATTTGCATTGTGTATCCTTAAATTAAATGTTTTTCGTTCATAATTATTTTTTATTCATTATTTAATTCAGCGTGAAATTATCCCGGGCTTACCTGCCACGTTGGAAAATTAGGTCGTAACCATTATAGGGTTGAAACTGTGTGTTTGAAGTACAAATTCGTATATACAAAAAGTTCAAATGAAAAAGCAATCACAAAAGGTGAAACAAACAGCCTGAAACCGGTGTATGTATGTATGAAACCGGTAGTGGTGTGTAAGGGTTGGGGATGTGAGCACCACAATACTTTGGTCTTTTATATGCGCCTCGAGCGCTTGGCCAGGAATCACTTTGTGATTCTGTATTTGAACATCGTGGTTCTTTGTAAGAACCCTATATAACAGTGGCATACAAATATAAATTTGTTTACCGCTTTTCCACTGTTTCAAGGCTCACTGAACCTGATCTTACTGTCTCCACCTGACGATGGCAAACAGCCTGAAACCGGTAGTGGTGTGTAAGGGATGGGGATGTGAGCACCACAATACTTTGGAACAAATTACTTTAGAATAAAGGCACACGAAAATCAAATAAAATCAAATGGGACACACCTCGAGTATTACGTCCCCGGATGAATATTGCGACAGATGGGAAAATGATCGAAACGATTCATCAGTCATGGACTCGAGTGGATGAGTGAGTAGCGCTAAAAAAGTAAAGACGAATCAAACCGTGTGCGAGTTATAATACATAAGATGAGCTAAACATATGGCTTAATAGTCACAACATTCGAACGCTACACAGAGCTCGCGCAAGGATGGCCATTGCTACAAATTCTAACACCCACGTATAGATTATGACTGAATAACGTATGTGTGTGTGCATGCGAATAGCACTCGTGACAAGGTAGAACAGAATACTTCCCATAGAATCGATACGTTTAAGTATGGTTTTCAAGTGGAGTGAAGAGGATAACATGTTTCGACACTGAAAGCTATGACGAAGCTATATTGCAGATATTATGTATTCACGCTAATAACTCGCTGTTTGCACGTGCTTGCGCGTCTGCAATCAGTTCACAAACTATTACAAACGCGTTAGGATTGTAAAGGCTCTACCACCCTTTGCTACGCAAACGATTGCTGTTATGTTTGTATGGCAATCAAGCATCGATATAATAATAATAATAATGTAATTCTGTCTTTGAAGATATGAATGATCTTTATCGATTTCATGGCAACTTCGGTCGCAGCCCTGAGGTATTCGGTATAAAAGCGGCATAATTAGTTACTGATAATCTTAATAAAACGATAGATGTAGCCGATGCAGTTTAGTCTGCGACGGAGTCAGTGGTGTCAGTCGGAGAAGAGTTGGGATCCATAATTTCAGATAAACCAAGTGGCTCCAAGCTGAGTTGAAGCGTTGGATATTTGCCTATTTCGCAGACTTTCCTCAACCCAGGTCACGCCATAACGGAAAACATCGTTGTTTAATCACAAATCAATCAATGTTAGAACTAATGCTCCCTGTTCGAACGGTGAGCAGCGACAAGGGAAAAGTTCTCATAGCGAAGCCTTTGAACATTTAAGCATGGGACACTATGAATGCTTCTTGTTGATATATATGCGCATTTATATTAGATATTACATTTAACTGTTAAACGAAACAATACATGCAGTGACAACGAATGTACACGTGGATGAAATTACAAACTAAACGTACCGAGACGAATGGCAGAGGTTCGGATACGAGAAATTAAAGCAAAAAGTTCGGCCAAATCTGGTAGCAAAGGGTAAAGAAAACAGTTGTAATTAGGTGGAGCGATTGCGATGTTAGTGAAACACTGAAAATTACACCCGACAAAGAGTAATCCTGATGCAATCCAGATAATGACCCGAATCGGCAATGGTAGAATTGATTTATTAGAGCAAACACCAAAGACTTGACCTTAACGTGGTGTGATGGGTTGTGTACCTGTGACCCATTGAGATATGCTGGGCGGTGCTCTCCGCGCACCTTCAGAGCCACTCATTCCAGGAAGTCAATGGATAGAGGTCAGACGAACACGGTATCCACCCAACCCGCTGACAAAGGCTTTGGTCGAGAACCCTAATTGTTCTTCTATCAAGACATGGACGACCTGGCAGTAGCCCAGCCCGCATACAACTATGACTATAACTACGTAGTGCATCGACCGTAGCGCACGATAAACAGGGTCGGTTTACCTGCTGCATTCAGCAGAGCGGGTAAGCGAAAACAAACTATTGCTGGCCTTACTCTTCAAACTGCTTCCGACCCTTTCCCTCCCCCACCCACTCTTAACAACTCACCCTCTGCCAACCCCAGCGTTAGAACATGTAGGAACATCCTCTGTCCGCGAATCTACAGATCACTTTATGAAACCACGGACCTCTGCCACGAATGCCGGAACATGCAGACAAATAGGTCAGCAAGCTGCATTGGCTCAATTGATGATTGCTGTTTATCAGAAACGAGCTTATATGATCCGTACTGAACTTACTTCCACAAACCTCTCAACTCGCTACTTTTGCGCTGCTCTGGTGTTTCTGTAGTTGCCATTTCAGGACAGGCGGATGTTGCTATAGTGCTGAATTCACATGGCGAATCCTGCCTAATCGATTAGATTACTTGCAATAGCAAGATGTGCGCAGTTAGACTAGCGACTAATATTAGACCAAACTCAAAATCTTCTAATTAGAGATGCTTGTTCATTGTAGCTACTAACACCAATTCCGACGTCGAGAAGAACACCTTCTACGGCTATCTATATGCTAATTTGCGACGTGCAAAAAGCTCCGATATTGTTATCTTAGCGGGAGATATGAATGGCAGACTGGGTCGCTTAGATACATCTGAATCACAATTAGATGACATGTTTGGTCTTGAAAGCCAACGCACAGATAATGGTGAACGGTTTATACAAATCTGTACACAATCTCGATTATTCATTAGCAGCACTTCATTTCGCCATAAAAGATGTCAATGTGCCACATGGCGCTCGCCGTATGGAAGCCAACATTCGGCCCAAAATGACCATATCGCCATAAATGATCGCTGGAGGTTGCATTGAGGACTGCCGCTCCTTTTGGAATATCTGCATAGATTCAGATCATGTTCATGTGCGATGTAGGTTCTCGTTAAAGTTTTCCGGTACGAAGCCTTCGAATGGGAAACGCATTGCGGTCGAAAAGTTCTCTCAGACTGCAATTCAAGAAATTCATAGGATCACCTTAAGTAACTCACTCCCAGTTGCTCTGTGTGCAACTGCCGATGAAAGATGGAACAAGATAGCAGGGATTATGTGGGTCACCGCAATATCAACCTGTGAGACTCCAGAATGAACTCGATTTGTACTATGCTGATGATAGAATTCTGCACTTCGACTCGTACACAGGCGATACTGAACAAGCTCGCTAGTATTGTGCCCTCACTTGGAATGCGTTTTTCACCCTGCTGCAGGACATTGACATATCAAACAGCACTTGATTAATTGACAATCAGGCACTTGAAAATGTAGATCGTTTTACGTATCTCGGTAGTTGTATCAATAATTATTCATCGTTAGATGACGAGGTCTCGGCACGCATTTCTAAAGCGATCGTAGCATTCCGCAACCTAGGTCACCTCTGGCGTCAGAAAGGACTGTTTCTGTAACTCAAGGGAATAGTTTATAAAGCGACAGTTCGGCCTGTATTACTGTATGAATGCGAAACTTGGACCTTACGTAAAGAACACATTCAGCGTCACCAAGTATTTGACAACCGATGTCTCCGCGACATTCTAGGAGCTAGATGTTACATACGAAACGATGCTCACCTAAACAAATTCTTCGGTAGTAATGTTGATATAGAGAAGCAGTTCAACCAGCATATGTTACGTTTTACGGATGCCGGGTCACTGACTTCTGAAACGGATTCTTTTTGCTACGCCATATCCCGATTGGCGCAAATCTCGTGGTGGTAAAACCATCACGTGGCATATGCAGTTAACCATTAACCGCCCAATTTAATTTCTAGGCTGAATACGCTACACGTCCATCTCTCGCAAACTCTCGATGCACACTGGCGTTATATGCAGGATGACTGCTGTATCTCTGTATCAAACTGGCACTAGACTTGTATTGAATAAATAAAAACACAAAGGAAACGATTTGAACCGACATGGAGCAGAAGGTATTACATTGTTTGTAAATGAGACACGAGGTTGGACTGTCATCGTTATTTTTCAAATGTACCGACATCAATTCCCGGTTGGTTTATGACTATACATTGTGCAGAACGAAACGTGAGGTAACTACGAACAAAAGTTCAGTTTGTCAATATCATCAGCACTGAAGTAGCGTTACAATGACAAGCGTACCTGTAATAAAACTATACATACAAACAGCGAGAAGCACCTAACTTGTTGATGCACTCTTAGGGAAAGAAGCACAGATCAACCGAAAAGGCACCCAACGCAGTTACCAAAACATCGTGAATGAGAACATGGACATTCGAGCAACAGCCTGCTTTCAGGCTTATTGCGTTTTCTTTTAACTTTCAGAAAGAGATGAACATGCTTGATTTTCCACTAGCATTATGCCAACGTAAAAAATCGGTCAAAAGTCGAAATTTTTGCAGATCGCTATACTGTTCAGTGCCTATGTTTAAACAAGGTAGCTCCACATCTTTTTTCGCTTGATGACACAGCACTTTTCAATCCAATGACAAGTCTGATGAACGCGGGGGCTGTTTCACTAGAACTGGTCTCGCGGAGAGAAGTAACGACGGCGAGCGAGTGGCGCTTCAAAATCAGGGTAGATGTAGCCATTCAATCGATTTACAAGAAAGGCAACAGAGGCAAACCCGGCGTTACGGATTTTCCGCGAGGCACCATCAACTTAACCTGCGACTGGGGTCGTAAGTGGACGCAGGGATATTTACACCACTGTTGAGACGTTGCTAGCTAAACAACCAGTCCGATCAGATTTATTGACGGTAATGCGTCACAGCGTTTGTAAACCGACAGGCGACAATCGCAAACGGACAACCAATAGCAGGAAATTACAGTGAAACAGAATTAAGCAACAAACACAACACGTTAAAATCTTAAAAAGATGGATCAGTGTGGACCTAAAAAGCCAATGAACTTGTAGAAGAATAGACACAGACAAATTGGGATGAGGTGCCTACACCTTGAATCAAAAAGGGATTAAATCAAGTGTCGTGAACGAGTAGAGCGATATCAGCGCGACAGCTTCCTTGTGGTTTTCACTGTCCTGAACAAAACAAGCTTTCCTCGTTACTTCGCTTGACGGCATACAAGGTTAATCAAACACACTGAAAGGATGCCTACAACAAGACCGCCACTGAACACGATTTTGAGATATAATACTCAGAGAAAAAGCCAATGCAACTTCTGATCTCTTAGCCCCTAGCCGAGGAGACGGGTAGCCCCAACCGCAGCTAGTTTGACAGGCAAACCCTTCCTCTTCACCGCCACTATTTTTCGCGGTCGAATAAGGGGGAACGGATGAAATTAGATCAATACCAAAAACACTGCAGTGAAGCCTTGATTAGGGGAAAATAGAACCTCATCTAGAAGGAAAGCGCGGGGCACAAATCGATATTCACAATACAATTAGAACGCTACGATATAACGAAATTAAATGATGGAAAGAGAGGATATCACACGATCATATTGGAAAGATAAATACCTAGGAGAAACCCGCGACCTTCTTCAAGCTTTAGAAATGCAGTTCGATCTGACTTTGAGTTCAGATGAGAAAGGACTTCAACAGAATCAAGCAATATTTGATTTGCACAGGACAGACAACGTGACCACTCTTGTATAATCAGATCGGATGGGCTCTGAATACTCTGCAACAAAAAACAAACTCAGTTCAGAACAAGTAGCATAAGGTTTATCAAGAAAACATGTTCTGTGATGAGTATGATGTATGAAAGCACAAGTGTGATCCAGGCAAAGTACCGCATAGTCATAGATTGCACATGGGCTAAGATCCTATCAGGCCTAGATAGAAAGAAAATAGAAATGGAAGTGGTAGTGAGACTCTAGCGTGTTTCAGCATGCGGATCGATACTGGTGGCCAATCAATTTAGCACGGTTAGCCGCACAGCACAGTAGTACTCCAAGGAGTTATAACTAGTAGCGTAAACCTAAAGATGTCACATCAAGAACGCTCGAATAGAGCAAATGAACGGGGGTATATTTCAGGGGTGGATGCAAGAATGTCACTTAGAGCCCGGTTGATGTGACATGACGTAGGCATTCCTAATTACGGTGATACGAAAAGATGACGATAAAAAGATATAGCAGGGAAGTGCTGTTTCGATAACACGAAGGCTTGACGCACGCTAACGGATTACCAAACGTCTACAGACTGATGAAATTAGGCGTGAACTCAGTAACCTTATTGTCTCAGGGTGCAATCGTGGTTCAACAGCTTGTTCAATTGATCCAGGAGTTTCATCATTAGATAAAACCGCGCTATAGAATTCAGTTGTTTAAAGTTTGAAATCGTAGCAATATCAAATAAAGGCTATTCTTCATTTGTTGCAAAACGGGAACACAATTTTCGATCTGGTGTTTAAGCGAGCAAGATATATTTAATAACAAGTGTATCGCTCTGGTCTGACAATCATTTCCGCGGTTGGCATCGACCTATGTCCAGGCAGACATGCGATAGGGATTGACGATGATATTGCCTTTTTGAGTGCGGACCCAATCAAACCCTACCGCAATAAAACGTTTTGGAACGGGGATGGTATCTAGGCATGGGGCAAATCTAGATGGCTGTTGGACAGATGGAAAATCAGTTCAAGTATTCAGTATAGGATTGTAGTTGATGAGTTACAAAAGAGGAAACCGATTATCATCACAAGAAAAGAACCACGTAGTTTATATGCACACTACCGGAATCAAGAAGAGGTTTAGGAACGGAAAGGATACAGCCAATGAAACAGTGAACGATCATGAAGATGTGACTAAAATATCGATTACCTCAAGGTCTGAACTGAGAAAGTAATTTGGTGCGATCGGTACAGGCGCACTAGTAGCCGAAGGCTCGGAAGTCAATGAAGCCACAGCATGGCTTTTTTGAAAGTCTCCGAATTCTTCTTCATCAGGGTGAGATGAACCAGGCGCAGGAAACAGACTGGAACAAAGAAACGAGCGAGCATCGTTCTTAGGATAGCAAAAGCACACATAGTAGTCAACACCAAGGGTTCAAAGCTAAGGTGTGTAAGGGTCACATATAGTTACTCAGAAAAACTAGGTAATATCGCGTTTAAAAACATGTAATAACGACAATTATAGACAGTATCAAACGATCACATGTCGCAGTTTAAAATGAGTGTGATGCCACAAAGTCAAAGGAGAAAAGGTGAAGCAAAAAGTAAAAGAGGGCAGGTAGTTTACCGACAAAGCGTCACTAAACATCTTATAAAGCGACCCGAAAGAAAATGTTCTAACAAAACGGTGAAAATCTCTTAGCGTGGAAAAACAATGACCAAAATTATGTCAAAATAGTTTAAGGGTTTACAGAGTCGCGCGCACCGCAAACCGTCAAATCACTCAAGAAAAGTTGAAAAGCCGTTCGAAGGTAACATAACAGCTAGGATACCATTGCGGAGCGTTAAAACACATTGTAATAAAATAACAATAGACAAAGACACAAACCTCGAATCCACGCCAATCTCTCGATCAGTCGGTGCACTAAATGCTGGGACCTGGAAGGTAAATAGAGGAATTAATGATTTCGGCACTCACTCGCTATAGTTGTTGGCAGTCAAACGATGACGAAAATGAACTAGCAAAGAACAGCGTATAGGTTAGAAGTCGGGTCGATTACGGCAGATTGATGCATTCAGTATTGATTAGGAAAAAACACGATTTCCTGGTTGAAGAAGAAGAAGAAAAATGGCTTTATTCGGTGTAACAAAATATCAATGGTAGTCACTCGCTTCTGCAGATACGGCCAGTGATTTCATTAAACGTTTTCTCGGAACGTTTGATCACAATGTTCGGGACGTACGCTAGTTATGCGGCGGTGAGCACCAAGAGGATTTCGTCACATATCGCCCGTTTCACTGGGATATAAAATCATAAAAACTAGACAGAGTGTACATTTTATTGAAAGATTATTCATGCCGTTGCGCCCATTCGTTGTTTACTTAGATATTGTATAACGCGGCATACGAGTTCAATCCATGCACCAGCGAATTGCTTCAATTGTTATCTCGATAGAATCGAACGAAAAGTTGACGGGAGTTTGAGCGCGGTTGACTGTATGAGAACGTTATACAAGAGGGCCACGAAGCATTCATCAAACTTTATATCTTTGTTATTGAATGAATTGCATCACGAGAAAACATAAAACTCATACGACGGTAAGTATAAAAACCCACATAAAATAGCATATTCCTAATTGCAATCCAGCTCTTACTAACAAAAAGAAAAAAAACACGAAAACACGCGTAGCAAGTTGTGCGGCAGGACAAAAGGAAACATCCGGTAGACAAGACGCCCCATAGTTAGAAACGAGAAAATTTCGAAATAAACAACAGTGACGCGTTTTCTACAGTCAGGATTGGATTCGAGGTTCAATCAACCTTGTTGGGAATTGTTTAATCTTCATCCCACACCATATAGGGAAAATAGAACATTAAACATAAATACCACAACCTCAATACATTATTGCGAAGGTGTGTTGCTCAGTGTGCTTCGGGATGTTAAAACTGATGACGACCTTCAGCCTAATCACCGAGACATGGACGCAATCAATCAATGACCGAAGGGAGTTTATTAAATGAAAATTAAGTGATTTAGGTAACAAAAAAGTGTTACAAACCAGGAGTCCGTGAGTGAAACAAACGAGGTCAGAATTATAGTTATCGCATAACCGCAATCAAACATCAATACGACAAAAACGTCTCGACAATGGAGTCACTCTTAAGCCCACAACGAACCGCTTGATTGCAAACAAATCTCACATCATTATAGTGGCTGGTGAGGTTTGCCCACGATTGGAGTTAGAAGTCGGAGGGTGATATTACCTCAACTTACATCGAGATCTCGCAATGAGCTCCGGAAAACATGATAAATAAATTTATAAAAATACGTCAACGAAGGGCTTGCAGCTGCCGAGAGTGGTTTGAAGCTAAATCCAGACCATCCAAAATGCCATTGTTGGACAGCCATTCATTTGAATTCCTCTGCCTCTGAATTAGAAGGCATCAATCAGCGTATCAAGAATTCCTTCAAAATGAAAGACAATTGGATGATACGCTAGCGACACTTTTCATTTTTTTCCATTTCTATTTCTTTTGTCATATCTGTCTAGGCCTGGGCAACCTGACAGTATCTCAGCCCACGTGCAGTCTCTGACTGTGCGGCTTGTGCTTTCATACTATACTAGCAAACTGTGTGATGATCTTCCTGGGCCAAGGCTTATGACTTAATATTTAGGCAAACAGAGAAAGTGTACAGTCAGTAGTCCATCAGAATAAAACGGGGGACGCTTGAACAAAAATCGATCACCTGTGACAATTAGTGCATCAGCAACCAATAGAAACTCAACAAGAACCAATGCGAACCTGAATTTCGAAGGAAGTAAAGTCTGCCCATTCTTCTTCCGCGAATTCTGCCACGATGGAAGACGAGCCATTTTGTCCTGCCATCGCGATACCCGAAGATGGTGAAACAGGGGACGGAAAGGAGCATACGGCTGGTATCAAGAGCTTCGGGATAGGCGGCGCGTGCAAGTCATGCAACACTTCCAGGGAGGGAACCAGGTGAGTTCCTGATTTCCAATTCGACTGGACGTGGCCAATAAGCGCCAACGCGATGACCAATTCAGAGGTCGTGAGTCGGCCGGGCCGAGATTGACTAGCAATAAGCCATATGTGACGGAGCACATGAATCGGCAAACCGGATGAAAGAAAAATTTTGTACACAAGATTGCTATCCAAGCCATCGCTATAAAGTGAGCATTAAAGGAATATATTTTGGAGAATACCGCCAAAAAGTAAGGAAATATATCAGAATTGTGAAGCACAATGAGAAACACATGAGAACATAGAAAGCAAAGTGAACCGATTGAAATCTTCAAGTGCGAACAACTCGTCATATTCCACACCTTTTCGAGTCCCATTCTTGCTCATCTATTCAGGATTTTAATGTGCCACGGTTATACGACAGTTAGGCATTCTGTACTTTCTAATAACGTAACACTATTCTTATGAAAAATCTATCCCGTTCACACCAGCCGATGCGTAAAGCAGGATTAAATTTGATTAAGCGCCCAAAATACCGTCGACGACGCCAATTGATGGCTGCCTGACCTGAGTTTCACAAATCTGTTCGCCCTACTCAAAGGCTGAAAACCCTCAATCTGTAAATGCCTTTCAGCATCCCCACGGATAGCCTAACACCTGTATGCATGTATGTAGGAAATCACAAGCCTGATCCAGGCAAAGTGCCACACAGTCAAAGACTGCACATGAATTAAAATACTGTCAGGTTACCCAGGCATAGACAGGTATTGAAGCGGAAAATACCAATGGCAGTGAGACGCCAGCATGTATTCGCTTGCAGGTCACTACCGGTGGCAAATCAATTTAGCACGGTGTTAGCCGCACAGCACAGAAATGCTGCACGATTGGATGACATGACATGACATGAAAGCACAAGCCTGATCCAGGCAAAGTGCCGCACAGTCATAGACTGCACGTGGACGAATATACTGTCAGGTTGCCCAGGCCTAGACAGATATGAGGAAGGAAAAAGAACAGTAAATGGTAGTGAGACTCCAGCCTGTTTCAGCATGCAGCTCACACCCTCTGGCCAATCAATTTAGCACGGTGTTAGCCGCACAGCACAAAGTACTGCACGATTTCACATCCGTGCACGATTGCACACCGGTAGCGAGTACGAGTGCTAGACTACCAAAAAAAGATGAGACGATAAAATTCTGGATAGATGCGGAACAAGGATCTGAAAAGCTACTTAATCTGTAGAATATTGAGCACAGCTGCAGTGAAATAAAGTGACTATATCTCGATTCAAACACAATCAATCTTGTAGAGTAAAGCCACATTAGCACGAAAGCTTAGTGGTGACTGTCATGCATCATAACGAGCTTGAGAGGGCACTTTAATTGACAACATACAACATTGTCAAAACACTCCACAAGGATGTCTATACCGCCACTGAACACGATTCTGAGACATATCTCTGAGATAAAAGCCACAGCGAACTGATCACCCGGACCACGGGAAGACGGGCTGTAGACACAATCACCAGGGCTTCATCTTCTTGAGCCAAGTCAGTTTAACCAATCTCACACTGATGCCATCTTGAGTTGGGATTGGCGCAAACGACCGTGTCAGGAAAACGATTATCTACCATTTGTAATACATAACCTGATCAGCGAAGTCTATGCATGTTAAAATGACTTCCGATTTCTATGTCGCTACAGAAGAATCTTGCGCGGAAAGTTACCTTACGTATCTGATAGTACTAACTAACTTCAGCGGTGATGTAGAGACGACGATTGTGAAATAATTGCAATCGTTTTAATTCTTCAGGTTTCACATGCGCACAACAAGACCACGCGAATTGGTACTGTGTAGATCACGACTCTGAGCTTTAGGGACAAGTCTCTTTGACACCACCGATGACGTTATCATTGATTTAAAAGTGTTATAATTCAAGCACGCAATAAAAAAATCTACAATCGCAGGTTTCTCAATATTGAATTTTAGCACACTTTCTACCGGATCTGTATGTTTTAAGGGAACTTCACACTTGATAAGTGAAAAAGTGCATTTTGAAGGATGGCACGATACAATGGGGTCTCAATTCACATGCGACCAATGACTGTGTGATGTTTACTTGATTCGAGGCGTATGGTTTGTAGGCAAAAAAATCGACGTCAATAATAAAGCGCAACAAATCCGATTCGAAGTGTTCAAATCTGTGTCGGTTGTGAAGGTATAGAAAAAAGTTAATCATTAGATATAACGGAATCTAATCAAAGCATGCAACACGACGATGTCATGAAAGCACAAGCCTGATCCAGACTAAGTGCCGCACAATAAAGACTGCAAGTGGGCTAGGATACTGTTAGATTGCCCAGGCCTATAAAGATATGGAAAATAAAAAAGGGCATGCAATAACCAATAGCAACTGACCAAGTAGTGGTGCGCTCAACAACATCATGATAAATTTGCGGCAGCCGATCAAAATCTTTCAACCAACGGGGGCTAGAGACAGACACACAGTTCGACTTGAATTCAGACGTTCGTAATTTGCCACCACGAATTGTTGACTTGAAATCAAATAAAAGAGCATACGTTTAGTGGGTAAACGTGTTGCAGAGACCAAAATAAAACAATAAAAACCACATGGTCGCGAAACTATTAAAAAGGAACACAAATAAGGCCAGAAAAGTGTTAGTGATTAAAATGAGAAGGAATCAAATTGCACGAACTTACGGTAACATTAGCTTGTCAAATGAAGAAAATAGTTAAAAAGTAAGGGGAAAACGTTTACTTGAGCAAAGGGGGTTACACGAAGGCAAAGAATAATTGCGCTACTTGAACTGCCAAGAGAACCAGGAAAACTTTATTGAGGATAATGTGTGAACTCACATAGGCATTAAAAAACATTAGCCGGAAACGTTTCATGTGAAAAGGACTGTTTTCGCCAACAACAAGCGCCCACATTCAAATAATTAGTGAATCGATGATATTCCAGAACTCCAATAAAATAACAACCGTTTATCTTACAGATACAATAACGATTTTTCGTCACATGCATCCGCATGCATGTCAGTATTAGTGGTAAATCAATTTCAAACGGTTACCTGCGTAGTAAAAAGTACTGCAAAACGTGGTAAATTTGTACTCAATAAAGAGGCAAAGAAATGAACTCAAGGAAGTGTTTTGCACGCGGTGTCGAATCCTAATCTTCGGTCTGGGTTCGTCATGTTAATTATCTCAACGCATCATGAAAATCAGCCACAGAGAAGCCCATTTCACCCTTCGTTAATAATTTCGTGCTACCATCACGTACTAGTGCTACCGGCACTCTGGAAGCTCCACATCCACGAAATCATCATACCATATACAAATGGACTGATCGTATAGTTGAGGATATTCAAGTTAAACCGTGGAAACTGTCGTGTTAGGGAAAAAGGCACAGGGGAATAAGAAGGATAATTTCTGAACAAACTTTAGGCATTGATTGATAGACGCACGGATGTGCAATCGTACAGAACTTCTGTTCTGCGCGGCTAACACCGTGCTAAATTGATTGGCCACCATCAGTGAGCTGCATGCTGAAACACACAGGAGTCTCACTACCATTTCCATTTTCTTTCTCATATATGTCTAGGCCTGGGCAACCTGACAATATCTTAACCCACGGAGTTTATGACTGTGCGGCACTTTGCCTGGATCAGGCTTGTGCTCTTATACATATACATACATATACATTGATTGATAGTGTGAACAAGGTCTTTTACAATTTTTATGATTTTCGTTCGACATAGAAGTGCTTGGATAATCCGTTTTCCAATCAATCTAATGCTACTGACAACGTCTATCTGTGATCGGCAACGATTTATCGTTAGCAAACCTCGAAATCAAATCACATAATAATAAAAATCGAAAGTCAAACAGAAACAGACAAGCTTAACATACCTGATACATGGATTACAGGAATACAATGCAGTGCAACATAGTCGATAATAATAGATATTAAACATGCCACGTGCGACGTTCAAGTAAAGATATGTCTAAAAGCTAGAAAAATGGATTAATAATATAATAATATGCAATAAAATTTTACGACAACCCTTTTGATAAAGAAATATCACATAGCGGTAAAGCCAGAAGTGAACCACTAAATAGAATAAATTTGATCTAATGAGAAAAGAAACGACACAACGAAAAGACAAGTGAAAATGCCTCGAAAATCTGCTACGAAAAGCTCGGGTAATGCCATGTGATAAATCATTTGTTGGAGCAGATGATCAGTCTTCTTTGCGAAAAAATCTATCCAACAGCTTATATAAAACAATAACCGAATTAGTAATTACAGTCAAACTAAAATCGCCTAAAAAAGTGTAAAACGATAATTCGCACACAATTGTCTGGTGAAGCTTATACTAAATGAATGGTTAAGTAGCAGTTAGAAAATTGACTGGCCACTTTTCAATGAATGATATCAGATTTGTTGATTAGAATTTTTGCGAAAGGTACCTGATGGATTTGTCGGCACCGTTTCAAGAATGCATGCAAATGATAAAAACGAAACACCATCAACATTCATGTTTAAGTCTACTTTCTAATACCAAGGTGCAGTGCGTCCTACCCTAAAAATAAATGTAATTAAAATATTCATTAAAGTGTGCTATCACATTACTTCGGCATTTCTTTATTTTTGGCAGAAAACGCTTGCAACACGGATACGACAAATTGAATACATAACTTGGCCTATGATGCGCATCATGTCCACATCGGAACTAAATTAATAACGCTGAAAGCTGTTACACATTCAGCATCTTTCTGAAACGTCGTTGGTATTTGGGTGCCAGAGAGGGGAAAGAATTTAAAACGTAAAATTTTAACCTCTTGGAAGAGTAGTTAATTTACTGATATGTTACACAGCAAAAATGTTGCACCCAAAAGGAATTTTAAAGCTAACTTTTGCAGTGGCGGAGGCCTATTTGAATGGTACACGTGGGTGAAAACACTTTGGTGGCATTAGAGGAAGGCGACATATTCCAAGTAGCTATATTTAGAGACCTTGATAAACAAGCTGCGCCTCTGCCATAGCTACCTATTAAAAGACTAAAAAAAATGGAAAACGGTGATGGTAGGATAGAAGAAAATAAAAGATAGATCGATTATAAGATACATGAAGAAACGGTAATCAGACTACAAAGTGTATTACATGCAGCATAGAACCGTTGTCGGTTAGCTACGCAATGTACAAATACTGCACAATGGTACACCAGCGCGAAAAAAACGTTTTCATCGGCCGAATCGAATGCGTGCTTATGATCAAGACAGATTGCAGTCGTAAGTTGCTTATTTGAGTGGCGTTATCGTAACAAAATCAGTTAGCACAATTTGCATACATTGACCAAGACGCTACTTAATATTCAGTTGAAAACAGTTCCTTGTGGTTCCTTTCAAACCAACGAGTCAGCTTAGGCTTACTAACGATCGCCTTTCTTAAATTGCACTGTCTCCTGCTGATAAGCAGCATCGGTAACAAATACCAAGTGCTTAACCGCCATACAACCATGACACAGCAAAAAATTCTGAAAGATGTGGGGAAGGGGGACCTAAAACGCTATTAAACCTATCAAAAATTAAGCAGACATACTGGAATGAGGTGACTACGCCTTGAAGCAAACATGCATTCAAGAATGTGTTGTGGACGAGTAGAGTGACTTCAGCATGACACCTTCCTTGCGATTTTCATTGTCACGTATCGTAATAAGCCTTCCTCGCCACTTTACT
>JACCGJ010025396.1:0-18193 GCA_013407085.1 Atriophallophorus winterbourni | reverse complement strand
CATAAACGTTTTCCATCATGATGCCGTGTGTCGTTTTGTTTAAATCAACTGAACACACACTTGCGCTTCCTACAGCGTGAACGTCTGAAAACTTGCCTGGTTTCGAACCACTAATTAATTGTTTCAGATTAATGACCTAGAATATTTCTTCCATTTTCGGTAATTCACTGCTTGTCCCATCTACGACGAGCAATTATCCTGCTGAAGAAATAACTGGTCAAATTCATTGTTAGCAGTAATCCGAGTGGACAACACAAGGATTTCGTAAGTCTGTTGTTACAGTGTATTCTCTTGCATAAATATAATTATATATATTTATACATAATTTCATACACTTACATTAATTAGCAACACTTATAAAACGATTCTATTAACGTAACCCTCGGTTATCGCTACAAGCTCTTTCGGTAGAGATAATATATATATTACACAATCATTAAAAATGAAAAAGTGCCACCCGGCAATGCACGAGAAAAAGAAAGAAAGAAAAAAAGTACAATATGAGGGGGATTTTTTTGTCCATTGTTCCACATGTCGATTTTTTCATTTTTTTGTTTTTATATTTTTTTACAAAGTTGAGGGGGGAACACAAAATAGAATGCACTCTCTCCACTGTTGCCGGTTCTCAGCCATCGTCGACAGCGTGTCAAGCCACAGACACGCACTATCCCTTGGACCCCACCCAGGAAGCCGCGTTCGTCCGACCCGAGCTAAACCCGACGTCAAGCGTTTTAAGGCCTTCTTCCAGGTCAGCGGTTGTCCACCTGAACACCGCCGCCAGCCTGGGCCAACCGACCCACGCAGCGCGCGGAAGGGTAGGCGCTCAGGCTTCATTCTCAAGACATGCCCTAGCCAGCGGAGACGGGAACGGTCGATCAGGTCTCGTAGCATCAGGCTGTCCCCACCTAGAACACGGTGCCTCACTTCAACGTTGCTAGTGCGGTGTTGCCACCACACTCGTGCAAGCCTCCGTAAACATCGATGTTCAAACACATCCAAGCGCCGGAGCTCCTCTGCGCGTACTGCCCAGCTCTCGCACCCGTAAAGCAAGACCGACCTGACTGAGGCCAGGTAAACTCTCCCCTTGAGTCTCAAACTCTCGTCAGACCGCTTCCAGAGATGACCTAGACTAGTGAACGCGAAGCGAGATCTCGCAATGCGAGAGCCGATCTCACTTTCCAGCCCTCCTCCCGCCGTGATGCAGCTACCAAGATAGGTGAACTGTTCCACACAGTCCAGACTGAGGTCATCGACCGTCGGAGTGGGCTGCAACCCCTCCCAATCTTGAAGAAGGACCTTACACTTAGTTGGAGCTAAGTGCAATCCGTACCTAGACGCCTCCAATGCTAGCTGGTTCAGGGCATTCTGTAGGAACACCGGATCATCACCAAGCAAAGCAATGTCATCGGCAGAATCAAGGTCAGTGACACGGTTACCTGGAAGTAGCTCGATCCCACCCTCAGTGAAGCTACGGAGAGCATTCTGGAGGACATCCTCGATCGCAAAGTTGAACAAGAATGGGGACAGCGGACAGCCCTGGCGCACGCCACTGGTTGTGGGGAACGCCGGCGATAGGCTGCCGTAGACCCTGACCCTCCCTGAGGAATGAGAATAGAGCTCCTTCAAGATGGCGACATACTTAGGAGGGATGCCACTCCTAAGCAAGCAGTTCCAAAGAGTATTTCTGTCCACCGAGTCGAACGCGGCCCGGATGTCCAGAAAAGCTACGATGGTTGGTCGCCGGTACAGGTGTTTGTGCTCTAATAACTGTCGCAGGACAAAAAGCTGATCCACGCATCCTCGCCCCGGGCGGAATCCAGCCTGTTCCTCACGGCAACGTAACTCCCGAATGGGCGATAGCCGACGAAGGAGGATGGAAACCAGGAGTTTAGACGCGACAGGAGTCAGGGAGATCCCACGATGATTGGAACACAGATTCCGTGCGCCCTTCTTAAAGATTGGGATAACCGTCGATTCACCCCATGACGCCGGGACCCGCTCCTCAGCCCATACTTTGGTAAACAAATCTCGTAACTCCGCTGCCACAAGATCACCTCCCTCCTTAAACAAAATCGGGTGGAGATCGTCAGGACCAGGTGACTTGTGGCGCTTCAGTGCTCGAATTACATCTCTCACCTCCTGGAGATCAGGAGCGGCTAAGGAAACGGGCCAAGGCGTGCAAATCGGTGTCTCAGGCGGCGAGGTCGGAGGGGGTGGCTGGCTGAACTGAGCACCAAAGTGCTCAGCCCATCGTTCTAAGCGTCTACTAAGATTGGTGATCAGCGAGCCGTCAGTTTCGCAAATAGTCTCGCTCACTGTATTCAGTTTCGAACCAGTAGATCTAATTAACTGAAACAATTTGCGAGTATTGCCCGATGCGGCTGCAACCTCCATCTCACAAGCACGTTGCGTCCACCAGAACTCGCGGTCATTCCTTAAGCTGGCCTTTAGGCGGATATTGAATTCTCTCCGAGCACGGTTGTGTTCAGTGCCGGTGGGTAGAGTTCGACGGTGATCGATTAAAGCAAGTGACTGGGCCGAGATCCAAGAGCGTGGCAAAGCGCGGGTGGGTTGACAGCTTTCAGAAGTAGCACAGGACAGTGCTGTCCGAACGAAGTTCCAATGCTGCTCAACATCAGACGGGGGTGCTTCTGCGAGCTCCCTGGTCAATGCATGATGAAACTGGGTTCTGACAGCGGGGAGCATCAAAGAGGCGGTGTCTACATGAGTTCGTCTTGCGCGTGCCTTACCCCCAAATTGGAAGTTGACTGTCGCACAGACTAGCGCATCGTCTGAGTCCACACTGGTGGTCCAGTATGAACGACAATCCTTGATGCTACCACGCCACCTGTAGCTAATAGCAATGTGGTCAATTTGAGACCAGACGTGCTGTGATGGTGAGCGCCATGTGGCCCTTCGACGCTGGGAACGCCGAAATGCCGTACTGGAGAGATAGAGGCGGTGATCGCCACAGAATGTGAGCAATCGTTCTCCGTTATCTGAACGCCCGCCATCCAGCCCATACTGAACTCCTAGGTGGCGCTCGTATTCAGACAGGCGACCAACACGAGCGTTGAGATCTCCTGCCATGATTACGACATCTGTCCTGCGTGCCTTGCGAAACAAACTATGCAACTTCTTATAGAAGTTGTCCTTACTGAGATCCACACTACAGTCCGTTGGAGCGTAGGCAGAAATCACAAACAAATCCCTCCGCGTTTCGCGCCGCCTGTTCACCCGACAGTGGCCACGAAATCGTGCACCGCCCAGTCTGCTGTCAACGGGAATCCACTCTAAGAGTGATTGCTCAGCACGGGAACTGAGCGCGATACCGACGCCAGCCAATCCGGCAGAGGAAGCATCCGGGTCACTAGAGAGGCGCAGGTGGAATCGGCTGTCTGGTTCAGCTGGTGAGACCAACTGACAGACTTCGCTTGTGTCACGGAAACGGGTTTCCGACAAGCAGCAGATATCAATACCTAACGTCTCAAGCGTTCGTGCAAGGCCGGCCTGTTGTCCCGGTTGTAGCAAGGTCCGAACGTTGAACGAAGCTAACCTAAATGAAACCCGCGGGCGTAGAAGAGTTGCAGCAATCGACGGCTGTCTAGACGGCATGAGTCGTACATCAGGTAGAGAGAGCGAATCGGGGATGGTAACATGTGGAGAAGAAGCAATAGGAGCAATAGAAGCAATAGAGGAGATGGAGGTAGGAATTTCTAGTGCTATCATTGTCATTGTTTGGGTGTGGGCGTGATACTACCCGGTTGCCCAGGCCGAAGTAGATGAGTTGATCTTGAGGACTCCCACCTCAAGCCTTTGGCCCGAAAGCCTAACCCGCAAGGCAGCGGAGCGAGATTAAGGATCGCACCTATCGGGGCCGGATACTGTAGGTACAGTTCACAAGCCATTCGCGAGGTAGAGACCAAGCAGGGACTCCCGACATCATCCCAACCAGTCGAGCCGGTGAACCTTGCGGATTCATACGCCTCTTCTGTTATACAATGTACGCGAGGGACAAGGAGACTGTGTAGCACACACTGCACCCGCTTTGCGAACACGATGCGAGGATCTCGTCTTCGACAAACCGCAAAACACAGATACAACTGCCAAGGTAAACAAAGCTGTAGACCAATTTCAAGATGAACATGGCACACAACTCAATGCTTGTTGAACCGGACGTCGTTACTGTATTAAATACATGCAAATATATGCTCCAGAAATACTCTCACGTTATGGTTGCATGAAATCACAAACCTGATCTGGGCAAAGTGCTGCAAAGGTAAAGGCTGCACGTGGGCTAAGATATTATTAGGTAGCCAATGCCTACACAGATATAAGGTAAAACGGCCATGAGATTGCAGCGTGTTTCCGCATAGTATGGCGTGAAAGCACAAGCCTGATCCATGCAGTGCCGCACAGTCAGAGACTGCACGTGGGCTAAGATACTGTCAGCTTCCCCAGGACCCAACAGATATGAGGGAGGAAATAGAAATTGTCGTGAGACTCCAGCGTGTTTCAGCATGCAGCTCACTACCGTTGGCCAATCAATTTAGCACGATGTTAGCCGCACAGCACATAAATGCTGCACGATTGCACAGCCGTGCAGGTGGCAAATTAATAGTGTACGGTGTTAGATGTGAAGTACTGCATGATTTCACCTCCCTGCAGGATACGCGCATACCAGAAGACAGTGTAAAAGAATATTTGAGGAAGTGGTGGGTAATCTTTTATGACAGACCACTGGAATAAATCTAGAAGCAATCCGTTGCAAAAAATGTTAAACAACCTTAAAAAATTCGTATCTGAAGTTACCAATGAACGCTCGAAATCTACTAACCCCCGCGGTGTTCAGACTCTTACTGTTATTTGCACGAATGTGCCCGAGCTCACCTCCCCATGTTTCAAGTTGCGTCAGGCGGCAGATATTCAGCAATGGCAGCACCTGTGCCAGTCCATGTCAGTTACTGCAACTCCCGAGAGCGTCGTTCATTTAACTAGGAACCCTAAGTCACTACATATTGGGGAACCAAGACTCTTGCGTATCACATTGAAATCTGTGGCAGATGCTGAATCTGCATTGCTTTCAGCGTACGCGCTACGGGGCGTTTCACCTATTCACATATTCCCGACGTTTCGTGGGCGGAGCGTCAAGCGAAAAAGGATAAAAACTACGATTGGAGGCGGGATAAACGACCGGCAAAGCATTTTCGTACAATCGGCGTTACGAAATACCTTCACGTGGTGCCAGCTGGGTGGGCTCGGTTCTCCGAGCTCAGCGAAAGGTTCGGCGGTGGTGTCTGAGGGTGTGGTGGGTTTTCGCCTGGCAAGCGTTCTCCCTCTAAAAAGCCACAAAAATCCAATGATGACATCACGACGCGGCGGGTGTGACTCGCCGCTCAAAAGTCACTTGCCCCTTGTACTACCAAGGACATTGTATGGTTTGCACGGGCAAAAAACTGAAAGTCACCAACCTATCAAAACGGGGTTATCGGGCCTCAGAACTGGAAAATTCGCAGAAAAGGGCGTATGAAACCGCTTCGGGTCAACGGCCACGATAGTGCGAACCCTCTCGCTATCCACTGCAGTGTGGGGTACGGGATCGGTTGGGAACCCCCTAAAGAAAATCTCCTATTACTTCGGTTGCTTGTTTTGTAGGCACAGGGTACGTAGTATGAATGCCTACGTTCAACGTATGGCGATGACAAACGCTGTGTACCCCCCTTATCCTGCTGTACATCTCATGGTTTAGTTGAAGGCCACTAGATCTGTATCAGATTTGTCAAAAAATAATCATATTGAATTCTCTAAACGACCTAGAGGATAACAAAAATGCAACTCACGACTGCGAACAATGGCGCTTCATCCAGCAACAAATAAAAGTTAATTCCACGTTGACTACCTGCGTGAAGCGCATACCCTTGTCTGCAAATTATAAAGGAGATGGTCCCCGTATACTTAAAGTCACGTTCCAATCTGAGGCAATGGTATCAGATGCTCTGCAAAGTTGGTATCAATTCAGAAAATTTGCACCTTCTGAAATTCGTCTTCGTTCAGCTATCGACAGACAGAACTTTAAAAAACCGCGCGAAACAGCACCCCCTTCCTTCCCGACCCTACCCGTTCATCCTATCATTTGTCCAACAGCAAAAAACGTCTTCCAGCCGATCCATTCAGGATCGGCCCAGGAGGAATTCATACAACCGACGCTTCTTATCTATCACGAGAAGGTTTGCAATGCTTGTACACCAACGTTCAGGGTCTACTCAGCAACTTATCTGAGCTTCGAATGCAGCACGCTGTTAGAAGTTTCGATTTAATTGCTCTGACCGAAACGTGGTTATCTTCTACCGTACCTGACGCCGAAATCGCTCTTCCCGGTATGTCGATTCTGAGAAATGATCGCCCTACAAAAGGTGGCGGGGTTGTCCTTTACTACAAATCTTCGCTTAGATGTGATTTACTAGGCGATGCCCGTCTGCATTCCGTAGACTCGCTGTGGTGTCGTATGCAGCTCAAAAACAATGACTCTGCTCTCGTTGCCGTTATCTATCGTCCGCCAAATGCTCTGCTAACCTCCGATCAAGAACTGATGTTATCCATACGTCTCGCCTTATCATTGCAGCATACCCACGCGCTACTAATGGGTGACTTCAACATCACCAAGCTTGCCGCCGCATCCGAACGCAGTACTTTTGCAACATGCATTGAGAACCTAATGGTAAGCCATCCATTATATAATCACGTACACGAACCAACCCGGTTTCGAGGTAATGATACACCCTCTCGACTCGATCTCATACTAACAAATGAAGAATTAATGATTGAGGAAGTGACATACGGATCTCCTCTTGGAAAAAGCGACCAGGTAGTTTTGAATTTCAATTTCGTTTGCTACGCTGACTATCCCGTTGACGAGATTGTACCTCTTCGGACCGTCACCGACTGCAAAGATTTCAAAGATACTGTAGCAGCAAATAACTTCGATTTTTTGCACATCGGTGCGTCTACCGACACCTGGTCCGAGTTCGTCACTAGATGGCAATTACTGCAAGCTCGTTGTTCATTTTCCGTGCCGACTAGACATAAAGGATCTAAGTCATACATCCGCAGCAGAACCAGAAATTGGATACACCGCAGGAACGAGGCCTGGCAAAACTTTAGAGTAAGTCAAGCTCACTCCGATTGGGACCAATACCGCATGCTTCGAAATCATTGCACAGCATTACTGCGTCACGACAAGTTATCTAGCCAAACTAAGCTCACTGCTAAATTTTTAGATAATAAAAAGTTACTCTACCAGTTTATCAACAACAAACAGAAAGTTCGTACTGGTATCCCTTCGCTTACCACCAAGCACGGCAACACGACTTCCACAAAGGAAGCTGCAAATGCTTCGAAGGAACATTATATGCCAATATTTCAAGGATCTTCGGTGTCTCCTCATATCTCTCTTCCTCCTTTTTCATCCTCTTTTCTTATTTCAAGTGTTGATTTTACCCCTTCGGCCGTCCGAAACAAAATTTTGCAACTGCGCACCAACTCGTCCTCGGGAATCGACGGCATTACACCGAAAGCATTGCAGGCGGTTGCCGATCAGCTTTCTGAACCTCTAGCTCACTACTTCCAGCGTTTATTGGATGCCTCCGAAGTCCCAGATGGCTGGAAAGACGGAATCATCACCCCACTTTCTCCTGTTTGCAGAACTGTAAGCGAGTTCCACCTAGAGAGTACACGGGATCTCCTCGCCGACGCACCAATAGTACGCGACATTTGTCGGTGTTGAACGGGAGATTATTACAAGCGGCCCAGCACTGTAATGAGGTGAGGTCCGACTGTAGATCTCTGTTGTCCGTGGGTGAGCGGATGACGCGCCATAATTTTATGTCATCGGCAAATAGAAGGAGTGGAGATGTCACATATTTTGTAATATCGTTGATAAACAACAAAAACAAACGCGGACCAAGAACGGATCCTTGGGGTACGCCGCTGTAAACTGGGAAAGGTTCGGAGAGCTCATCCCTGACTCGTACACGCAGAGATCTGGGACCAAGAAATGCTGCCATCCATGTTAACAGCGGAGGTCCTATTCCAATTGCTCGTAATTTCTCAAGGAGTATCGCATGATCAACTCTGTCAAACGCCTTGGAGAAGTCCAAATATATTACGTCTACACCATACCCTTCATCAGCGGCTTTGGTCCAATGGTCCTTGGCGAATAGTAAGTTAGAAGTGCAAGATCGACTCCGCCTAAAACCATGCTGCCCCGCTGTGAGCAAATTCGAGCGCTCCATCACAGTCATGATGTGATCGGCGATAATCGATTCCATCACCTTCGAGAGGACAGGAAGCAACGTGACCGGGCGATAATTTGCTGGGTCACTGCGATTGCCACTTTTAAAAAGTGGCGTGATGATTCCGTCTTTCCAGCCATCTGGGACTTCGGAGGCATCCAATAAACGCTGGAAGTAGTGAGCTAGATGTTCAGAAAGCTGATCGGCAACCCCATGCAATGCTATCGGTGTAATACCGTCAATTCCCGAGGACGAGTTGGTGCACAGTTGCAAAATTTTGTTTCGGACGACCGAAGGGGTAAAATCAACACTTGAAATAAGAAAAGAGGATGAAAAGGAGGAAGAGAGATATGTGGAGACACCGAAGATCCTTGAAATATTGGCATATAATGTTCCTTCAAAGCATTTGCAGCTTACTTTGTGGTAGTCGTGTTGCCGTGCTTGGCGGTAAGCGAAGGGATACCAGTACGAACTTTCTGTTTATTGTTGATAAACTGGTAGAGTAACTTTTTATTATCTAAAAATTTAGCAGTGAGCTTAGTTTGGCTAGATAACTTGTCGTGACGCAGTAATGCTGTGCAATGATTTCGAAGCATGCGGTATTGGTCCCAATCGGTGTGAGCTCGACTTACTCTAAAGTTTTGCCAGGCCTCGTTCCTGCGGTGTATCCACTTTCTGGTTCTGCTGCGGATGTATGACTTAGATCCTTTAGGTCTCGTCGGCACGGAAAATGAACAACGAGCTTGCAGCAATTGCCATCTAGTGACGGACTCGGGCCAGGTGTCGGTAGACGCACCGATGTGCAAAAAATCGAAGTTATTTGTTGCTACAGTATCTTGGAAAGCTTTGTAGTCGGTGACGGTACGAAGAGGTGCAATCTCGTCAACGGGATAGTCAGCGTAGCAAACGAAATTGAAATTCAAAACTACGTGGTCGCTTTTTCCAAGAGGAGATCCGTATGTCACTTCCTCAATCATTAATTCTTCATTTGTTAATATAAGATCGAGTCGAGAGGGTGTATCATTACCTCGAAACCGGGTTGGTTCGTGTACGTGATTATATAATGGATGGCTTACCATTAGGTTCTCAATGCATGTTGCAAAAGTACTGCGTTCGGATGCGGCGGCAAGCTCGGTGATGTTGAAGTCACCCATTAGTAACGCGTGGGTATGCTGCAATGATAAGGCGATACGTATGGATAACATCAGTTCTTGATCGAAGGTTAGCAGAGAATTTGGCGGACGATAGATAACGGCAACGAGAGCAGAGTCATTGTTTTTGAGCTGCATACGGCACCACAGCGAGTCTACGGAATACAGACGGGCATCACCTAGTAAATCACATCTAAGCGAAAATTTGTAGTAAAGGACAACCCCGCCTCCTTTTGTAGGGCGATCATTTCTCAGAATCGACATAACGGGAAGAGCAATTTCGGCGTCAGATACGGCAGAAGATAACCACGTTTCAGTCAGGGCAATTAAATCGAAACTTCTAACAGCGTGCTGCATTCGAAGCTCAGAAAACTTGCTGAGTAGCCCCTGAACGTTGGTGTACAAGCATTGCAAACCTTCTCGTGATAGATAAGAAGCGTCGGTAGTATGAATTCCTACTGGGCCGATCCTGTATGGATCGGCTGGAAGACGTTTTTTGCTGTTGGACAAATGATAGGGTGAACGGTAAGGGTCGGGAAGGGAGGGGGTGCTGTTTCGCGCGGTTTTTTAAAGTTCTGTCTGTCGATAGCTGAACAAAGCCGAATTTCAGAAGGTGCAAATTTTCTGAATTGATACCAACTTTGCAGAGCATCTGATACCATTGCCTCAGATTGGAACGTGACTTTAAGTATACGGGGACCATCTCCTTTATAATTTGCAGACAAGGGTATGCGCTTCACGCCGGTAGTCAACGTGGAATTAACTTTGATTTGTTGCTGGATGAATCGCCATTGTTTGCAGTCGTGAGTTGCATTTTTGTTAACCTCTAGGTCGTTTAGTTCCGGAACGCCGTGTACGAAAATGCTTTTCCGGTCGTTATCCAGCCTCCAATCGTAGTTTTTATCTTTTTTCGCTTGACGCTCCGCCCAAGAAACGCTCAGGTGGAGACATACTTTCTACAAACAACTCGCTCGTCTCCGCTGTATGAAGGCTGACAGGCTGATGCAACCAATAGGAATTCAACCAATCAAAATAATCTGTATGAAGGCTGACAGTAGTTTTGGCTAATGCAACCAATAAGAATTCAACCAATCAAAATAACCTGACGGACAACCTGTGCGATGGCTAACATTAGTTTTCGATGTTGTCCACCCTCTAATTTGACTTTATTAAGTGAAAAAACATTTTGGGATGTGACTACTCACAAAGTGAAAAGAATTGATCTAAAAACGGTGTTCAATCAACGAATCACTGTGAACCACAAAGCTTATTATAGAGGAATCGTGGTGAAAACAATTGTATTGTGATTGAAATCAACGGTAACGTTGTCAGACAACTACAAACTATGCAGATGTAATTTAGTTGAAACGATTGTTGTGATGTTGTTTATGATGCTCAATGAAATTGGCATTTAACCGAATAAACAGTGTTTCGATTTATGTTTGTCTAGAGTGTGATATGTTTAGCGAACAGTGAGTTGTATTCATGATTATCGCTTTATAGCCAAAGTAATGTGTTGCTCATATACCCGCACTTGCACGTCACTAACGGTTTCTTCCTGTTTGCCTTCATCAGGTTGAGACAGTAAGATTAGTTGCAATAAGCCTCGAAACAGTTGACAATTGGTGCACAAAGTTATACTTCAATGGCACTGTTACATGTTGTTTGTACAACTACAAACTATGCAGATGTAATTAAGTTGATACGATTGTTGTGATGTTGTTTATGATGCTCATCTTGTGACAAGTTACATTCGCGATTTACTTGTCTATTTCATAATGCTTAATTTTTAAAATGTGGTCAACATGGACATATTTAGTCAGTTTGTCGAAATACTAAGACATGTTATATGCATAGTAACGATACAAAAGTCTTCAATGCTGAAAATCAAATCAGCTCACTATCATTATCAGCGTCACCATACACAGTGTCTCATATTCGCAAACGTATATTCAGTTAGCAAACTTCAGAATTAATCAGATTCTATTTCAAATAAATCACCGAACTCATCTTATCAAGCGAATTCAACAATTGTCGTATTTCCAAAAGAGCTGTTTTGTTGTTTTCATTTTCAAGACTATCTCTTCAACTTGCTCCATGTACATATTCGTCAACACTTGGGTAATAGGTGAGCCCATCGGTAAACCATCGTTTGGCTTGTATAGCTGTCCATAAAACAAAGAAGTGGTTCCTATGAACAAAAATTGCTACACCGTTAATGATTTGTTGTACACTCAAACTTGTACGATCCTTCAAGGTAATATCGGAGTTGAGTGACTTCCTCGTTAATTTTAAAGCGCTTGTATTGCCCATATCTATCGATAGATAGAGAGATAGATAGATAGATAGATAGATAGATAGATAGATAGATAGATAGATGCTAGACTGAGCATCCTGAAGTTATATTATCTTGTTATCGGGTTTTTTTAATTCCATTCAATACAATTCATTACAGACAACTACAAACTTTGCAGATGTAATTTAGTTGAAACGAAACAGTGATACGTCTGTTATCCGTATATTTTTAATATTCATTTTATGTTTGTATTTTACGGTCTGCTTAGTGCAAGTTTCATTCCGAAAAACAAATTCAAGTTTTCTCGACCATTTTGTCCACTACGGAACATTTCCATGTTGACCTCAACGTATCAAGTTGACGGTCACTTTAGAACAGGAAACATTCAGAATAACAACTTTCTGTCGGCCAACGTGTTTGCTTCGGAACCCTCTCATGTTGACCTCAAGGGTTGGCAACACGTTTAGCCTTACCGTCCACCGGATTTTCATACCGAGCCGGAACATTCCCAAGTTGATCTCAATGGTTTGCAACAAGCTTAGCCTCTCGGCTGGTAGTATACCATAGTCTGTACTTTTATTTAAGGTCATATCTAAATCAAACGTAGGAGCAACAACAAATCAACGCATATGAATCTTGTAGGAAAAGTAAACTATTTTCATGAAAGTGGATAACGTTGTACGACCACTGAGACGCATATAGCGTATTAACGGAATGTGTTATATTATAACTGTAGATAAATCATTTTGTATACTAGTGTATTTGGATAGAATTCAACTATAATCTTGCAGGAAAAATGAAATAATCTTATCGTGAAATTAAATCCGGATAAATGTTGATTGTACTGGATACACTGTAATGCTTGTTTCCGTCTGTTTGCTGTCAGCAGGTGGAGACGGTAAGATGAGATTCAGCGAGCCTTATATCAGTTGATGAGTGGTACGCCAAGCAACAAGCTTAATAATATCCGTATGATGGTAATAATTCAATAAGAATTCGAATAATTTCACACATGAAGTAAGAAGGGGAAAGAGAGATCGTTTAATTGCTGGTATCAATGAACCTGATTTATATCGCCAGTTATTGATGTTGAATAATCCAACCTATGAAAATGTCAAGAGAATATGCGAACACAATGAAGATGTTTCAAAAGAAATTAATCATCAAATTAATGCTGACACTCAAACTGTTTTGTTAGGAACCTCTAGATCTAAACCTCAGTCCCGCAACCGACCACAGCGAGAAAGTGATTCTGATGTCAAACCAGACAGAGTAAACGAAATCGGCAAAAGAAAGTCTAATTTTGACAATCAGAAGTTTGGAAAATGTGCATCTTGCGGCAAGTTACATTGTCGATTTACTTGTCCATTTCGTAATGCTAAATGTTTCAAGTGTGGTACACTTGGACATATTCAGTCAGTTTGTCGAAATTCTAAGACATGTTATGTGCATTGTAATGGTACAAAAGTCATCAATGTTGAAAATCAAATCAGCTCACTATCTTTATCAGTGTCACCATCCATAGTGTCTGATATTCGTAAACGTATATTTTCAGTAGTTATTAGCTTTACTCTCACGTCTTAAGCATTATAACGTGAAACCAGTGTCATATGCCGTCACCGATTTAAGGCTGATATTCTGTGTGGTGAAATTATTACATACACTGTAATCTCTCAGCCTGAGACTGTCTTTCGATTCAAGCGAGTGAGGGGGTGACGCTTTCGCGCAAACTCGCAATCTTATTGGACGAGAGTGCGCGTCTTGTAGCGGCTAGCAGACTACAGGGGGCGAATGAAACTAAACGCTCTACCACATGTAGTGAGAGGGGAGCTACGTGGAAATTCTTGGTCTAGCTCACAGAGCATGAGCGGTTAGTCAACGTACAATGTCATGCAGAAATATTTATGAGTCATAAGCTACATGATAGTTCAAAAAGCTAACTGAATTCCATGCAGCTTCACTAATGGAACGTTTTCCACGATGCACAATCAGCTAAGAGAGCAGCAATTCACTCGTCTCAACACAACACATTTTTATCGCATTTGATCGCATTATGAAATATGGCCATGTCCAATTTACTGCCTTAGGTTAAGAAAGCCAATGGATGGGAAATAAAATAAATATTTTGAAATTTTTTGAACAGCAAGTTGTGTTTCAGTGAACCTTCTATTCCTCGTATTCTTCTACCCTCAAATTGATATTGCGATGTGTCCGGAGGCACGAGATGACAACACCTGGAGGAGAGATAGGTATAGAATTTAGGTATATACAGTATAATAGAATATTAGGAAGATTAACGTAAATACAAGCTTACGTATTCAGTTGCGGGTTCGTGTTGCGTTGCCGATAACAATGTTTATTTTTTAGCCGTACGATGTTCTCCCTCATATTGCTCGTTGGATATAATTCAAAGCAGTAGGTTTTACCGAAAAGGATAAAAGAATCAAGATCATTGATGTGTAAACGATTGTCAGACGTTCACGCTTTTTAGCGAGAGTGTTGGTTCAGTTCACTGGAAGAACACCACACACGGCATCACGGTAAAACATATTTATGGATAAAAACTTACATGTGGAATGTATTCACCGGTGTATTGACTCACGTACAACGAATCACATTTTCGAACGATTCCAGAAACGCAGACAACGAGTTCGAATCCCATCGCTAATTACTGGACACTAAAACTCATCATAAATAGATTAGATCATAGTTAACTGTGTAAAATTATATTAAAAATTCATTCAAATTTTTGCATGCAATCGAAGCACCACTTATCTGTCACAAATGGGGGGGTAATTAAACAGTGGAGATGATACCATTGGTTACAATAAGGGCATTGCTCCCATTCTATTGTTCTTCCAGCAAATTCCGGTGGTTCATCAGAACCACACTGACCACATACTTGATCGTGGCCTAAGAACTCATCCAGATCTACTGGAGGTAGTCGAGAGGTGGATGGGATTGGGTTGTGAGAAGAAGCTGCCCGTCCACGCTCGTTGATCCGGCCATCGTGAACGCCTAATACCCGAACAACGTTGCCTTCCACAGCGGGAATCGTTGCTTCTTCGTCGTAACTGGCTACCGGAGACGATATCTGACGGTTGACGTCACTGGGCTCTATATTCAATAATGTTTCCACTGGAAGAGTGTCATAACGTAGGGACGCGAGTGGCATATTGCCAAGGTCTAATGTAAAAGTGAACGGAGGCATTGGACAAGGACCAGTCGTATTTAACAAGTTATTGATACTACGCATGAACAGATTGAAGTATGGTGGCTCTAATTTGCGGCGCAAACGATTTATTACATCTTCTGCGTAAGATTGACCAGATGAAAACACGCGATTAGTTCGCCTAAGAACGTCCGCAGAGGAAAAATCTACTGGCATTACGTGAGTAGTACTCCTTAACCAGCGCTGGGAAAGCGGGAGTGACGACACATCAAAGTTTTTCAATATTGCCGCAGCAAGCACGTGCCTACATGGCAAACATTGATCAACGAAAAAGGTACATGTGCACTTCCAATTTAAGCAGCACACACCCCAAACCCGCGAGTCCCTAACAAAGACCATAATTTCCGTTGAGCCTACTATAGTAACTCTTGAAGCAGTTACGTTTGCGGATATGAGGTCTACGGCGTATGGCATAAGAAGATCGCACAGGGAATCTAATTCCGAGTGGTTGGGGACGCGAACCCGCCTCATGCTATTCGAATAAATTTCGCGTTGTCGGTGCCAGATAAGATACCCAACACCGATTTGGGATAACCGATTGGCCTCCCATATAGCGATCTTACCACTAAGGCGATTCATTTTTACACATTTGTGCATCGCCTCTACCATGTTCGTGTCCCCAATACCGTAAATAGCTACCTTAGGACGGCGAGCATTTGCCCACTTACGGGAGCTGCCACAGTATTGCCCTTCGAAGTATGAAAAGAACACGGGATCCGCTCTTTGCACATTGATTAACGCAAAGGCGTATCGCCACAAACTTCTGGTACTCATTGCTACGTACACCCTCCCTTTGGGGGTTACGACGAGTGACATTCCGAATAATGTGTACTCGGCAAAGCAGATGTGAAGCGTTGGGAAAAACGTCTTCAACTGCATTCGCTATCGCGGGGGCTCCATCGGACATCATAACACGAACGGCGTCCCTATCACCGACGAATTCAACAAACGTTAGTAGGAACGTCCGGATATCCTGTGCTGTCTCCCGCCACATAAAGCCTATTGCTACATGAAGACTTTTCCTGCAGCCATCCACGATCATCAATTGATAAAGGAAATACTTTTCACGATTAGTACGGAATGTACCATCGATGAGAATATAATCGGAAAAACGAGTAAACAAACTGAGCATCTCCTTTGTACTGAACATGAAATGCGTCATCTTGTCTGTTTCGTCCAGCAGTACCCTTGCCTTTCCATCGACGTTCAGTTCAGCTTCCATGCGGCGAATATAGGCTATGAAAAATGGATTATTATAAGTATATTCACTAATTATTATTTTATTTTAATTGCATTTCAACAACGATTACCTGGATTGTTTCGTCCTTCCAGAACTCGACGACGCATATTCCCAACATCCCAGCCAGTAAGATTCTTCTCGAACCTAGTTTTCACATAATACCGAATATTGAACGACGAGGCCCCGCTTTCAAGCATCGGCTGAATGGCATCCAGTTCCGAAGGAGTGAGTCGTCTGTTGCGGGAGTGCCACGATCCGGCTTCACCAGTTAGTAATTCATGGTTATGGACCATGTTACTAGTAGTAATCCGAAATTGCACACCATGGCGACCAATGTTGAAAAAAGCTTCGCAATGGGTTGCGGTGGAAGTTCGACGACGAATTCCACGGATCCTTTTCGTTGACACTCATATTTCATGAATGTCAGCTCGCCCGCTGAATTTCTTTTCGAAGATCGTATGGAATAGTGGGTTCCGGAAACTCGAGTGAATTCTGTCAGCATGTGGTTCAATTCCCCGAGACTTTCGAACAACCGGTCACAAATAGTATGCTGCAAAAGCTCAGTGATATCGTTAGCGCTCATAATTACCAAAGTAATCCCTGATCACTTTGCGAGGAGTTTTATTTGACCCAGAATGAATAATTTTAGCCAATCAAATAACCGACCAATCAAAGCTGACGAATAATTTTAGCCAATCAAATAACCGACCAATCAGATGTCACAACGTTTGTGAGAATATCGTTATTCATTCTTACGTATCGGATATTGACGGATGAAAATCACCCATGTAGGCTAATGCTGGAATTGGCACTACCCTCTGGAAATCGTGGTCATCCTCTCAAGCTAGAGCATCGGCACAGTAGACTGGACTTCCGGAGACAATTCTTCGCCATTCGGATTACTCGTGCTTGGAATGCCCTGCCCCATTCTTTCGTTTCTGCCCCATCTCCCACTATCTTTAAAGAACGCATTGACATTCATTTCTATAACGCATTCCACATTTTTAATCATAATTTTGCTATTATGATCTCCGTGATACTGCACCATTTTTTCTCTCTCCACAGCGTTTACATCCCACTCAATATGAATTACTTTTCTCCTCTCTAGACTGTGGACATTTTTCCCGACCCAATGTGTTAACTATCCTGTGGTTATTCTATTAAGCTTGTAGCTTTTATTTCCAAAATAAACTATTGACTATTGACTATTGACGCGCTGAGACTAGATCCGTCGCGCTGAGACTGGACCTTATCGTGGTGCGATGGTTTGTGTACCTCTATGACCCATTGAGCTATGCTGGGTGGTGCTCTCCGAGCACCTTCAGAGTCACTCATACCAGGAAGGTCAATGGATAGAGGTCAGACGAACACGGTCTCAACCTAACCCGCTGCCTTGTGGGTCCGGCTTTTTAGCCAAAGGCTTTGGTCGAGAACCCTAATTGTTCTCCTGTCTAGGCATGGGCGACCTGGCAGTATCCCAGCCCGCATACAACCATGACCATGACTATTACTACGGAAACCAACTCCATAGTGCATCGGCCGTCGCGCACGATAAACAGGGTCGCCTTACCTGCTGCATACAGCAGGGCGGGTAAGCGAAAACAAGCTACTGCTGGCCCTACTCTTCAAACTGTTTCCGACCCTTCCCCTCCCCCATCTACTCTTAACAACTCTCCGTCTGCCAATCCCAGCTTTATAAAAGACCGCGCTGAACATGTTGGAACATTTTCTGTTCGCGAATCTACAGATCACTTTCTTAAACCACGGACCTCTGCTCACATCGGAGCCATGAATGTCCGGACTCTGAGACAAATAGGCCAGCAAGCTGCACTGGCTCTTACCTTAGATAGTCTATCTATTGATGTTTGCTGTTTATCGGAAACGCGCTTATATGATCCGTCTATAATAACTGAACTTACTGCCCCAACCTTTCAACTCGTTACTTTTTGCGCTGCTCTGGTGATTCTGTAGCTGCCCTTTCAG